>MU723853.1:99645-112058 GCA_026770625.1 Nicotiana glauca
AAGGCATTTTGTTCTGCTATCCAAACACTTTATCCTTTGTTATCCCTTTGAGCCTTATTAGATTTTCTTTCGTATCCCTCTTTCGGAATCAATAACAAAACTCGAGGATTGAATGGGGAAGTAAGTGGAGAAATAAGAGAAAAACAAATGCAAAAGAGAAAAAGAAGAAAAGAAAGAGAAGAAAAAAGGAAAGAAAAGAAAAGAAAAGAAAAGAAAGAAAAGAGAAAAAGAAGAAAAGAAAGAGAAGAAAAAAAAAAAAGAAAAGAAAAGGAAAGAGAAAAGAAAGAAAAAGAAAATGAAAAAGAAAAGAAGAATGGAAGGAAGGAAAACATCTCAACAACAAATGTAGTTGCCTGAACTACGTTTGACTTGATCCCGGAAGGGTACGTAGGCAGCCTCACTGAGGTTCAGTCACAAGAAAAGAAAAATCCTAGAATCCCCAAGAAGGAAACTGGGGCAGAAGTTATGTTTGTTGCAAGAAGTATGATTCCAAAAGTTGTAGTGTTTTTAACCCACGTTGAATTATCTTGAGCCTTTATACCCTTCTTTCTAAACCCATCCAAAAGCCACACTACGGTCCAAAGAAAGACCTTCCGATCAATCTTCAAAAAATGCCGAGTCAAGTGAGCAAAGGTGAATCAGATCAGGGGAAACACTCCAGTCCAAACAAAGGAAAATGAAGAATTAGAAAGTCATGATGATGAGAACCACCACGGGTGCCCCAAGATGAGAGAAATAAAAATGAGAGTCTTATTGGTGAAAACCTTCACGGGCACCGTAAGGCGGCAGTGAGTTGAGAGAAAAATCAAAATGAGAGAGGCTTGATGGTGAAAACCCTACGGGCACCACAAGTTGACTAAGGATGATGGATCATATCGGGCAAGGGAAATATTGAATACCAGTTTCACGGCAAAAGGAGCAACAAGAGCTGAACATCAAATTTGCTATACAGAATGGCTGTAAGTGCATGTCAAGGTCGCTAGATTCGGCATCTACATTTGATGGTTTTCTACTCTGTAGGTTTCTTGTAAGGAATCGTCTCTTTCCATTTTCCTTCACTCTGTCGTCCCACCTTGTTTTACTCTCTCTTCCTGAGTCTGTCATAACAAGTAAGAAATGATTTCAAAATTTGCCACCAAGCTTTCCAATTGCACAAAATGGGATCTGGCCAACATATCAAATTGTCATAAGTCAGGAAATAATATCAAACATGATTGAGTTGGCAACAATTAACACGAAGTCCTTGTGAAATACAGAGACTTGGTGTACATCAATTCATGAACAACACAACAAATGAAGAGCGAGGATGAACAAATCAAAGGAATTTCCCGTAATAGGATTGATATCAATGACAATCAAGATCTCCCAAAAAAGAAATCAAAGTTATCATGGCTAGCAATGGAGCAATAGACTTCAAGGGCAAGGCCGTTGGTTTAAATCAAAAAGAGCAACACATGCACTGAAGTTGGTAACAATTAAAATGCTTCGGGGTTCATGGGAGACAAAATGGTTGGTAAGTGTCAATTCAGGAGCAATACAACAAATAAAGTATGGGGTTAGAACGGAGGGGAGGCATATTTTGATAAAGAAGGTGGTCAGTCAAGGAACGATTGAGGTCTTTAAATGAAATCAGTGAAGGAGCAAAGCCGGGGCCAGTGAAGAAAGAACAATATACATCTTGAGGGGGTGGCAATTGACATACAAGGGTTTAGTACATATCAATTCATGAACAATGCAACAAAAATAGAAGGGGCGGTGAACGGATCGCAGATATTCTCTATGTCAAGGGTAACAAAGAAAGTGGTTAACCAATAAACAAACAAAGTCCTCGATTGTGTGTTAGTTATCATGAAAAATGAAGGAACAATAGACTTCAAGATTGGAGCTAGTGGGATCCGTCAAGAAACAACAACATACACTTTGAATAGGATGGCAATTGTCGTACTTTGAGATTCATGAAAACAAGGAATTGGTAAATGTCAGGCCGTAATGGATGCAGGTTTGAATAGAAAAGAGGTATTTTCTGTGACAAGGACGGCGGGGAAAAGTGGTTAGTTAGTATACAGGCAAGGCATTCAAGTGGAAATCAGTTATCATGGGAATTGAAAGAGCAATCGTCATCAAAGTTCAAGGCCACAAACCAACCACCACATTTAAAACTGACAAGATTTTCTTTGATTGAAACAGGGGCAGATGTTTCGGAGAAATCCTCCGTAAAGAAATGCAGGACCCAAACAGGTATGACTAGAAATTTTCAGGACCCTCCTGGATAATGGGACGTGGTTTTAAAGTCAGTCTAGATAACAAGATATAGTGGAAGTCGTAATAGAAGTTTTCAGGACCCTCCTGGATAATGGGACGTTTCCCACCCTCGGGGGTTGTGATAGCACCTACTAATGAGAGCTAGTCAAGCCAACCCTTAACTACCTTTTTCATTAACTGATTAACTTCTTTTAACAATTATCAGTAATATCATGAAAACAACAAAATAAAGTAAATAAGCGGAAGTCTTAAATTAAAGAATCTGAATAATAATGCAAAAAATCAACATAACCTCTACCCAAGAACTGGTGTCACATACTCACGAACCACTACAACAACAATGACAACAACCCAATATATTCCCACAAGTGAGGTATGGGGAGGGTAATATGTACGCAGACCTTACCCCTACCCCGAGAGGCAGAGAGGATATTTCCAAGAGACCCTCGGTTCAAGAAAAAAATAAGTGACAAAAACAAACAAGTGTCGATATATTAGTACTAGCAATAGACTCATAATAAATAACATAAAATACACAATATAACATAAAATAACATCAATATAAGGAATATAGGAAATATGAGAAATAGGAAAGTATACTAATATCTATAATATAAAGCCTTGCATCAGTAGCATCCTAAGCCTAACTCCTAACTGTCTAGTCTCACTCTAGCGCGCTGTAGGAATATTCCCAACTTCTCCCTAACCTACAACATTAATGCTCGACCTCCACACTCCCCTGTCAAGGGCCATGCCCTTAGTAATCCTAAGTCGCGTCATGTCCTACCTGATCACCTCTCCCCAATACTTCTTAGGTCTCCCTCCACCTCTTCTCGTGCCCACCACCGCCAGTCGCTCACAACTTCTTACCGGTGCATCAGTGCTCCTCCCCTGAATGTGTTCGAACCATCTGAGTCTTGCTTCCCACATTTTGTCCTCCATGGGCGCCACGCCTACCCTCTTTGAAATATCTTCATTCCTAATCTTATCCATCCTTGTATGCCCACACATCCACCTCAACATCCTCATCTATGCTACTTGCATCTTCTGAATGTGTGAGTTCTTAACTGGCCAACACTCGCTCCCATACAACATGGCCGTTCTAACCACAGCTCTATAAAACTTACCTTTTAGTAGCAGTGGCACTTTCTTGTCACACAGGACTCCTATTGCTAACCTCCACTTCATCCAACCTACCCCTATACGGTGTGTCCTCGTCGATCTCCCCGGTCCCCTAGATAAATTACCCAAGGTACTTAAAACTACTCCTCTGAGGGATGACTTGAGAGTCAAGCCTCATTTCCACTCCCGCGTCTGTCGTCTCGGGTCCAAATTTGCACTCGAGATATTCCGCTTTTGTCCTGCTCAACCTGAAACCTTTAGACTCAAGGTTTGGCTAAGAGTATTAAATATAATAGTTTGAAAGAAAAGTAAAAACTATTTATCTTGAATACATGAGATAACAGACTAAAATAAAAGATAGAGGAGACGTAAGGCCTGCGGATGCCTGCAAGGCTACCTCGGTGTCTCGCTGGACTGAAGTCTAACTCCCAAGCTACTGCTGCTGTCCAATGCCTGGATCTATGCAAAAGAGCACAGAGTGTAGTATCACCACAACTTACCCTATGTGCTGGTAAGTACCTAGCCTAACCCCGGTGAAGTAGTGATGAGGCTAGACCAGACCACCACATAAACCTGTGCAGTTATGTATATATATATACAACAGAATCAAAATATAAAGACAAGTAAACAATATGGGAGAGGGAGCATGCTGTGGGGAAATAATAATTTCAAGTAAAAGTCATCCAGTAATGAAGGAAATAAAACAACTCAAACATTAATAAGGAAACAGAGATCAACAAGTGCATGACATCACCCTTCGTGCTTTTACTCTCATCCTCACCATGCAATAATATAATAAAATGTGCACGGCATCACCCTTCATTCTTTTACTCTCGTTCCTCACATATAATCAATAGAATCGGCATGGAATGGTACATCGTGCAGCACGGCATCACCCTTCGTGCTTTACTCTTTTTCCTCACAATAAGCAAACAATGCACGACATCACTCTTCGTGCTTTACACTCTTTCGTCACAACAAGCAAACAATGCACGACATCACCCATCGTGTTTTAACACTCTTCCTTACTCAAACAACAATCACAAACAAGGGCAATGGAGTAAACAAAATAATAATAGAAATCCCAGCAAGGGAACACAGTTGAAACAATTAAATCCCGGCAACGACACAACATCAATAATCTCAACAAGGAAAAATAACCAATAAGCAACAAAATCCCGGCAAGGGAACAATTTTAAATACTGTCTCTCTTTCTTTCAATTTTATTTGATATCTCACTTTACCACTTGAGCCAATGCTCCAAAGGGTTCAACCATTTCATATACATTCAAAATTTCAATATAACTTGATCCAGTGCTCCTTGATGTTCATAGGTCACAATTTCCTTTCATAAACTTTTCACAACAAATAGTAATCATCAAGGCAAGAGAAATACAACAAAATCAAGATATTCACAATTTAAAGACTCATGGTCATGATAGACACCAATGTATAGATACTCGTCACCATGCCTATACGTCGTACTCGACAATTACCACATAGCAAATAGGAATCAACTCATAATCCCTCAAGCTAGGGTTAGACCAAACACTTACCTCAAATTTCCACGGTCAATTAAATCCTCAATAACCGCCTTTCCTTTTGAATTCGGCTCCAAATCAATCAAATCTGTACATAAATGACTTCATAACATCAATACATGCTAAACAAATCGAAACCAAGGCCTAATTATAGCTTTCCAAGCATTCTTCCCAAAATCCCAAAAATTGATCCTGGGCCCTCTTGTTCAAAATACAAGGTTCGGACCTAAATAATATCATCCATTCACCCACGAGCCCGAATATATAATTTGTTTTCAAATTTGACCCCAAAACGAGGTCTAAATCAAGAAAAATCAAAAAGTCCTAACTCTACCCAAATCCCCAATTTCTACCCTTAATTACATGTTTTAGGCCTAGGATTTCAATAGCTGATGATAGAAAATGAAGAAAACGAGTTAAAAAATGTTTACCCAAGAAACTTTGGTGAAGAAATACTCCAAAAGTCGCCCTAGAACCTTGGAGAAGAGGGAGTTCATGAAGTGTTATGAAAATCCCGTCACTGGTTTTATTTTGAAAAATTAAAATAACTGGGCGAAATTACTAATCGCATTCGCGATGAGTAACACTGGGCATGCCATCGCGATGGCGGGAAGGGGAAAGCGAATGCGGAGAATAAAAAGGTCGTGCCCCAGAAATTAACCTACGCGAACGCGTGGCCCATCACGCGAACGCGATGAAGGACTCCTGCAAAGCTACGTGAATGTGAGCATATGCATGCCAACGCGAAGTGGAATAAAAATCTAAGCCCTCAGGGTCAAATAACCCTACGCGAATGCGAGGCAGGGATACGAACGCATTGAAAGAAAAATCGAGGCTTCGCGAACGCGAAGAAGAAATGGGACATGCAACAGCTGAAGCAAATTCTGTTGTTTCCATAAGTCCAAAACCACTTCAAGACACCTCTGAAACACTCCCGAGCCCTCGGGGCTCCTAACCAAATACGTGCACTAACTCAGCGACATCCTACGAACTTAACCGTGCGATCAAATCTCCAAATTATCATAAAAAACAATGAATCAAACCTCAAAAATCAAGAGTTTTTCTTCAAACTTCATTAAGTTTCAAATTTAGAATTTTAAGCCCGAAACACATTAAATGATGTCCGATTTCAACCAAACTTTACACAAACATCTTAAATCATATATAAGATCTGTATCATGTGCTGGAACCAAAATACGAGCCCGGTACCAACACTTTCTAATCAATTTTCCTTAACAATTTCAGAAAATAATTTCCTTTAAAAATTCATTTTTCGGGCTCGGGACCTCAGAATTCTGTTCCAGGTATACGCCCGAGTCCCATATTTTCCTACAGACCCTCCGGGACCGTCCAATCATGGGCTCGGTTCCATTTTTCCATAATGTTGATTGAAGTCAAATTTATTCATTTTAACACCAAAATTTATCAGTTTTTATAGAATTTCACATTTAAGCTTTCCGGCTATGCGCTCAGACTATGCACGCAAATTGAGGCAACTCTAAATATGGTTTTCGAGGCCTCAGAAGCACAGAATGGATAAGAAAACATGTGATGACCCTTTGGATCGTCACAGTGAGGCTGGATGTTTCTGATCCTAGTCGTGTGTTAGCTTGCACGGTCACTCATTCTTCATTATTGGAGCGGCTCCATGATCGGCAATATGATGATCCCCATTTGTGTGTCCTTAGAGACACGGTGCAGCGCGGAGGTGCTGGGCATGTTACCTTAGATGATGATAGAGTTTTGAGATTGCAGGGTCGAGTATGTGTGCCTAATGTGGATGGGCTTCGAGAGTTGATTTTGGAGGAGTCCCGTAGCTCCCGGTACTCTATTCATCCGGGAGTCGCGAAGATGTATCAGGATTTGCGGCAGTATTATTGGCGGCGTAGAATGAAAAAGATATCGTAGCATGTGTGGTTCATTGTTTGAATTGTCAACAGGTTAAGTACGAGCGTTAGAGCCTGGTGGTTTATTTTAGAGGATTGAGCTTCCCGAGTGGAAGTGGGAGCGTATCACTATGGACTTTTTTACTGGACTTCCGCTGACTTGGAAGAAGTTTAATGCAATATGGGTCATTGTTGATAGGCTGACCAAGTTAGCACATTTCATTCCTATGGCAGTCTCCTATTCTTCTGAGAGGTTTGCTGAGATCTATATTCGGGAGATTGTTCGCCTTCATGGTGTGCCCGTGTCTATCATTTCGTACCGGGATACGTACTTTACCTCGCACTTCTGGAGAGCAGTTCAGTGAGAATTGGGCACACGGGTTGAGCTGAGCACATTATTTCATCCCCAGATGGACGTTCAGATCTAAGATCTTAGAGTATATGCTCCGAGCTTGTGTTATTGACTTTGGAGGTTCGTGGGATCAGTTTTTTCCTTTAGCAGAGTTTGCCTACAATAATAGCTACCAGTCGAGTATCTAGATAGCTCCTTATAAGGCTTTATATGGTAGGCGAAGTAGATCTCCGGTTGGATGGTTTGAGCCAGGAGAGGCTCGGTTGTTGGGTACGGATTTGGTTCTGGAGGACTTGGACAAGGTCAAGATCATTCAGGATGGGCTTCGTTCAGCTCTGTCCAAGCAAAAGAGCTATGCAGACCGAAAGGTTTGAGATGTGGCTTTTATGGTTGGTGAGAGGGTATTGCTCCGAGTGTTGCCTATGAAGGGCGTAATGAGGTTTGGGAAGAAGGTCAAGCTTAGCCCTAGGTTCATTGGCCCATTTGAGATTCTTGATCGAGTGGGAGAGGTGGCTTATAGACTTGCTCTGCCACCGAGCTTATCAGCCGTACATCCAGTGTTTCATGTGTCCATGCTTCGGAGGTATCACAGCGACCCAGCCCACGTGTTAGATTTCATGATTGTCCAGTTGGACAAGGACTTGTCTTATGAGGAGGAGCCGGTAGCTATTCTATACCGTCAGGTTCGTCAGTTGAGATCCAAGAGTTTCCCTTCTGTTCGTGTTCAACGGAGAGGTTAGCCTCTTGAGGCATCAACCTGGGAGTCCGAGTCTGATATGGCCGTTATCCTCATCTTTTCCTTTACTCGGGTACTTCCTTCTTCTATTCGTTCGAGGACGAACAATTATTTTAGAGGTGGAGAATGTGACGACCCAAAGGGTCATCACCTATTTTAAATGAATTATGTGCTTCTAAGGCCTTGAAAACCTTATTTAGAGATGCCTCGATTTGCGTGCACAGCCTGGACGCATAGCTGGAAAGCTTAAATGTAAAATTCTATGAAAAATTGCTAAATTTTGGTTTTAAAATGAATAAATTTTACCTTGGTCAACATTTTGGGTAAACGGACCTGGACCCGTGGTTTGACGGTCCCGGAGGGTCCTGAGTAAAATATGGGACTTGGGAGTATGCCCGGAATTGAATTCCGAGGTCCCAAGGCCAAGAAATAAATTTTTTTGTAAAATTATTTTCTTAAATTATTTAAGGAAATTTGAAATAAATATTTATTAGAACGTGTTGGTATCGAGCCCATATTTTGGTTCCGGCACCCGGTAAAACTTTTATATATGATTTAAGATATTTCTGTGAAATTTGGTGAAAAACGGTCATCGTTTGACGTGATTTGGACCTAAATTGAAAATTTTGAGATTTTATGAAGTTTGAAAGAATTCTTGGACTTTGGGGTTTAATTCAATGTTTATGATGTTATTTTGGCGATTTGATCGCATGAATAAGTCAGTAGGATGTTTTTGAGGTTGTGTGTATATTTGGTTTGGAGCCCCGATGGCTCGAGTGAGTTTTGGATAGGCCACGGGTTGCATTTTTGAACTTAAAATTTTCTAGTATGAACTGACATGCAGGCTTCGCATTTGCGAAGCCAGCCTCGCAAATGCGAGCTATGCATCGCAAATGTGAGACAGTACATGGGCAGCCTTCTTCGCAAATGCGAAGACTTCCATCGCAAAAGCGATGCCCACCTAGATCCTCAATCATCGCAAATGCAATATTTTTCTTGCAAATGCCAAGTCGCAATTGCGACTACATCATCACAAATGCGAAACTTGGGGAATTATGAAGGGTTTGCAAATGCGAACCCTACTTCGCGATTCCTAATCTGAGGGTCAGGGTTCGCAATTCCCATATCAGAGACCTGCAATTTTCTATACTTAGTCAATTTTAAGTCATTTTCACCCCATTTTCAAAACACAACTCCTTTGAGCGATTTTTCAAGAACAAACCTTCTTCCAAATAAATTGTAAGTTAGTTTTTACTCATTTCTTTCAATCATTTACATCTTTTAACATGATTTCAACCTAAAATCAAAGATTTTTATGGGGGAAATTGGGTGTTTTGGGTAGAACCTAGGTTTTTCAAAAATTGGAGATTTGGACCTCAATTTGAGGTCCGATTTCAAAACAAATTAGATATTTGAGTTCGTGGGGGAATGCGTAATCGAGTTTTGGTTCGAACCTTAGATTTTGACCACATGGGCCCGGGACAATTTTTGACTTTTTGGGTAAAATATTGGAAAACTCATTTTCATGCATTGGGGTTAATTCATTTTGTGTTTATTAATGTAATTAAGTAATTTGTGATTAGATACGAGCGAATTGGAGGTGGAATCGCGGGGTAAAGCTATAATTGAGGCTTGAGTTGTATTCAAGGCATTAAGGTAAGTGTTTGGTCTAACCCTAACTTGAGGGATTAGGAGTTGAGTCTTATTTTCTAATTGCTTCTTGTTCAGTACGACGTATAGGCATGATGGCGAGTATCTATACATTGGTGTTTACCATGACCGTGAGTGTTTAAATTGTGAATATCTTGATTTCGTTGTATTTCTCTTGCCTTGGTGATAATTCCTATTTGTTATGAAAAGCTTGTGAAAGGAAATTGTGACCTATGAACAACGAGGAGCAATGGCTCAAGTTATATTACAATGATGAACGTATATGAAATGGTTGAACCCTTTGGAGCATTGGCTCAAGTGATAAAGTGAGATATGAAATAAAAGTGAAAGGAAGAGAAAGAGTATTAAATTGTTCTCTTGCCGGGATATTATTGTTTGTTGATTATTTTCCCTTGCCGGGACGTTGAGATTAATGATGTTGTACCCTTGCCGTGATTTAATTGTTTTAATTGTGTTCCCTTCCTGGAATTTCTATTATTATTTTGTTTATTCCCTTGCCCGTTGTTTGTGATTGTTGTTTGGGTGAGGAGGAGTGTAAAGCACGAAGGGTGATGCCGTGCATTGTTTGCTTATTATGAGGAAAGAAAGTAAAGCACAAAGGGTGATACCGTACCGCACGTGTACCATTCCGTGCCGATTCTATTGATTATGTGTGAGGAAAGAGAGTAAAAGCACGAAGGGTGATGCCGTGCACACTTTATTATATTATTGCTTGGTGAGGATGAGAGTAAAAGCAAGAAGGGTGATGATGTGCACTTGTTATTTTCTGTTTCTTATTTAATGTCTGAGTTGCGTTGTTTTCCTTCGTTACTGGACGACTTTTACTTGAAATTGTTATTTCCCCCATAGCATTCTCTCCCTCCCATATTGGTTACTTATCTCTGTATTTAGATTCTGCTGTATATGTATATATAACTATACAAGTTTATATGGTAGTTTGATCTAGCCTCGTCATTACTTCGCCGGGGTTAGGCTAAGCACTTACCAGTACATGAGGTCGGTTATGCTGATACTACACTCTGTGATTTTTTGCACAGATCCAGGTGTTGGAGCAGCTTACGGTGCGCAACAGTAGTCAGGGAGCCGACCTTCAGTCCACGAGACTCCGAGGTAGCCTTGCTGACGTCCGCAGGCTCGGCGTTTTTTCTTTCAGTTTTCATGTTCTGTTGACATTTGTATTCGAGACAGACTATGTCCTTTATTTCAAACTCTTATTTGTAGTAATCCTAGATAGTCCGTGTATTGTTGTGACACTAGGTGCTGGGTAGAGACTTGTATTGGCTTTCTAGATGCTGTTTCTATATTTAGTTTAGACTTCCGCTAAATTTTACTTTTTGTTGTCTTTTTAACTGTTTATTCATTGATAATTTAATTGTTTAATCATGTATAAAACAAGACAGGTTAATGTTCGCAAAGTTTCTTGGCTTGCCTAGCTACCACAAGTAGGTGCCATCACGATCCCTGAGGGTGGGAAATCCAGGTCGTGACAAAATATAAAAAAATTAATTACTTTTTTCCAAAGTTTCCCATGGAGTAAAAAGTCTAGAAATAGTTTGTTATATTTTCAATGAGCAAATTAAGGTTAATGGTCAATTTTATTATTTATTTATGCGAAAAGGTGAATTTCTTAATATATGTGAAAAGAGCTAAAAATATCACTTAAAGTGGATCGAAGGGAGTAACGTAATGTAGGGCACCCTCTGCTTTCAATATTGGATCTATAATCTCTTACTCTTTTCTTTTCATCTCAATTTATGCGATAGTAGCGGACTGGCATAAAATTTAACAAAGAAAAAAAGAAAAATTTTTGAAACGTGTGGTCTGAACAAACCATAGATACTTGTATGACTATAATTATATCAGTAGCAATAAAAATAAGAAGTTTAAAGTTAAATTATTTTAAAATATAAAAAAAATACTTTTTTTTGGATAATCTTAAATGAACATGTGCCACATAAAATGGGATAGGGGATTGATATGATAATTACCTTAATTAACATAAGGCAAAATACATTTAAACCCCCCTAAACTTGACACAAATTATTAGTTATTGTGACGGTCCAAAGGGTCATCACTTGTTTTCTTAGTCATTCTGTGCTTCCAAGGCCTTGAAAACCTCACTTATAGTTGCTTCGATTTGCGTGCGCAGTCCGGGCACAAAGCCGGAAAATTTTTATGTTGAAATATATGAATTATGTGAAAAATTTGAAGAATTTTGATATTTATATTGATATAGTTGACTTTGGTCAATATTTTGGGTAAATAGACCCAGACCCGTGATTTGACAGTCTCGGAGGGTCCGTAGAAAAATATGGGACTTGGTCATATGCCCGGAATCGAATTCCGAGGTCCCAAGCCCGAGAAATGAATTTTTCCGTTAAATTGTTTTCTGAAAATGTTTAAGGAAATTGAAAATGAAATTTGATCAAAAAGTAATGGTATCGGGCTCGTATTTTGGTTCAGACGCCCGGTACAAGTCATATATATTGGTTAAGCGCTTCCTGTAAAGTTTGGTTGAAAACGGACATCGTTTGACGTGTTTCGGCCTTAAATTGGAAATTTTGGAAGTTATGAAATTTTGAAAGATTTCTTGGATTTTAAGGCTCAAATCCCTAATTTTGATGTTATTTTAGCGATTTGATAGCTCGAGCAAGTTCGTAGGAGGATATTGAGTTAGTGTGTGTGTTTAGTTGGGAGCCCCGAGGGCTCGGGAGTGATTCGGAGGTGGTTCAGGGTAGTTTTGCACTTGAAAACACAGTAGAAACTCTGCAATTTTTGCACAGGGATTTTGTTCTACGCGATCGCGGCCTCATTCACGCGATCGCACTGCTTTGGCCATTTCT
>MU723853.1:112964-123742 GCA_026770625.1 Nicotiana glauca
TTATGAATTATATTATGGGATCGTGTTGCACGCCGACCACTTATGAATTATATTATGGGATCGTGTGGCACGCCGACCACTTATGTTATACATTATGGGATCGTGTGGCGCGTCGTCTACTGTAAACATATGCATCATGAAAACTGGAGTAGATCTGCTGTTGTTTTTAATGTTCCATTTTTAACAATACTCCCCGATAGCATGTCCCCTCCTAGCTTTACTTTGTATTATTTTATTTCTGTTTTGTCGCACTTGTATATTATATTTGCACAGGTTTATTGTGGTAGGTCCTGTCTATCCTCGTCACTACTTCACCGGGGTTAGGCCAGACACTTACCAGCACATGGGGTCGGTTGTGCTGAAGCTACACTTCTGTGCCTTTTTGTGCACAGATCAGGAGGCAGCTTACGGACCGCCGCAACAGTTCTAGACCGGGAGCCGACCTTCAGTCCAGAGACTCTCAGGTAGCTTAGCTGACGTCCGCGGGCTTGGAGTCTCATCTATAATATTTCAGTTTGTTTATTTGCTTCGAGACATACTCATTTGTACCTTTCTTTCAGACTGATGTTTTTAGTACTCCTTAGTAGTCCGTGAGTAGTGACACCAGATACTGGGTAGAGGTGTATTTTGAAACTTCCGCATTTTATATCATTTTGTTAAAAACTAAAGTCTTCCGCACTTATTTAATTATTGTTAGAATAGTATATTGTTGAGGGTGAATAAAGAAATGTTGTATTGTTTGGCTGGCCTAGCTATGTTAGTAGGCGCCATCACGACGCCCGATGGTGGGATGAATCCGGGTCGTGACAGTTATAGCCTTAATCTGTGGTCTTATTTACCTCCCTTAGCTTGGTCTTTGAGAGTCGCTACCCCTTGGTCGTTGATGTGGCAAAGAGTGTGGGTGCACTCGCCTGCCACGCGGATTTTTCCTGTATATGTGGCTTTTTTTAAAAAAAATAAAATATATTTTTACCTTTTATGTATGTTACTTCTTTAGATAATTTTTTATCGAATACAATTTATGATAAAACTTGGATAGAACTACATTACTTAGGCTAAAAATAATAAAGTTTTAGTTAATCTTTTTTTGAATTTGACCTGAAAATAATGATTTAAACAATTAAAATAAATAGTCAAGAAACATAAAAAGTTATAAAAAATACATAGTTTAAAATTAATTATTTTGGCTATAATTTTTTATATAGCTCTAAATTATTGTGCTCTAAAAATATATTTTTTTTATAAATTTTACCTGATAAAAATACACAGTAAAAATAAATAGTCATTGCATCAAAAAAAGGAATATAAAGATTGTACCAATTTTTTTTTATATCACCGTAGTTTAGAGGTATATAAAAAACTATAGCCAAAAAAATTAATTTCAAACTATGTTTTTTTAAACTTTTTAGATGTCTTGACTATTTATTTCAATTGTATAAATCTTTATTTTCGGTCAAATTTAAATAAAATTTTTAACTAAAACTTTATTATTTTATCCAAATAAAATAATTTAGTCTAAATAATGTAGTTCTATCTAAGTTTAATCATAAATTTTATTCAAAAAAATTATCTAAGGAAGTAGCATACTTAAAAAGGTAAAAATATATTTTATTTTTCAAAAAAATGCCACATATACAGGAAAAATCCACGTGGCAGGCGAGTGCACCCGCACTCTTTGCCACATCAGTGTCCAGGAGGGTAATAGCTCTCAAAAGGCCAAGTTGAGGGGCATAATTAAGATCACGAATAGTTTAAGGCTGTAATTAATAATCTGTGTCAAGTTTAGAGGCTTTTAAAGATATTTTGCATTAATAGAATAATAATCTATAGTAATCGATTAATTTTCACTGATAGTATTTTTTTATATTGTATTGTATATAACATAAAATTCTTCAACCACTTGAATTCACGAGTTCGACAAACTCAATATTTCAAAGTCGGACCTCTTATATATGCGAAAAATAAATATAAATCAAAGTAGATCGATATACATGTCACGACCCAGAATCCACTAAGGGTCGTGATGGTGCCGGACATTATTGTCAGGCAAGCCAACAACCAATATTTAGAAACTTCTTGTTATACATTTAAACAACAAGTAATGAAATTCATTGAAATAAGAAAAATGTCTTTAACCAATTCAATATTGAACAATCCTACAACCATCTCAGAACCCGGTGTCACGAGTGCATGAGCAATTTCTAGGAAATAATATAATACAACTGTCCAGAATACAATATTGGATAGAAAATCAATACAAAAAACTGAAAGAGGCTCTGCTGGCGCGGGTCGCCTCGAGAAGTGCAGCTCACCTAAGTCTCCGTATCAACCATGCTGCTACGCTAGTAGGCCACTAGAGATGCATATGCCTGTGCAATAAAAATGCACAGAAGTGTAGTATGAGTACGAAAATAACGTGTACCCAATGAGTGTCCCGTCTAATCTCGAAGAATAGAGATGAGATGGTCAACTTCAACACTTACTAGTGGTCCAATAATGATATATTATTAATGTGAATAAGCAAGGATTTATTAAGAATGACAGTAATTTCAAGTAAATCATGAATAGGTGAAAGTTCCTTTTTATATCAAAAGTCTCAAGATTCATAATCCAATAGTTTTCAATTATCTCAAATCGGGGAGAACAAATATCAATCCCAAATAATCTCAAGGCAAGCAATACAAGCATGCTCAAATCATGCCGAGGAAGTACGGCCCGCTCCAACAGAAAATAAAATGTGCACTGCCACGGGTCGAACGACGCAAACCATACATGCATCTATTTAATCTGCCAAGGCGTTCGGCCCGTTCCAAAAATAAACACACACAAACAGTCAATCAAGAAGTCCACAAGGAGCAATTATCCAAAGTAGCAATTCCTCTTTTAGCCATTTAATAAAAATGATGTTTTATCTGTTTAGAAATTCATTTACTAATTTGATGTGATTTAAGCAATTCAAGCCGTCAATAAGTCCACAAATAATCCAAGTATAGCATGTTTTGGGTCCTAAACTACCCGGACAATAGTGTAATAATAGCTACGCACGGACTCTCGTCATCACGTGCGTACGTATCCCCCACAAATAGGAGCACATAACCAATTAACTCACCTATGGGGACAGTTCCCTCTTACAAGGTTATAAAGGAGACTCACCTCGCTCCGAAGATCCTTAACCGACATTCCACGCTCTTCCGAAGACTCCAATCGATGCACAAAGCTCCAATGCTAGCCAATAATAATACCAATCCATTAATATATAATCAATTACCTTTAATGATCTAATTCATAGCAATTCCTAATCCCGATCGAAAAGTTGACAAAATTGCCCTCGGGCCCACGTGCCCGGATTCCTAAATTTTTCGAAGATAAAGTTTACTCTCACGAACTCAAATATATGATTTTCTCTTAATTCCATACCCAAAATCGTGGTCAAAATCCAAGAATATAAATTTCCTAGGTTTTCTTCAAAATCCCAAAATTTCTACTAATTTGCATGATTTTCCATGTTAAAATCTAGATATAATCCAAGTAATTAACTTGCAATAGGTGGGAATCCTATACCTTGACATGGATGATGAACATGGAGCTCCAAAATCGCTCCTAGGTCGGCTTCCATGGAGAAAATGAGATGAAATGAGCCAAACCCATTTATTTACACTTATACATGCCCATACGATTCTTCTTCGCATTCACGAGATCCCCATCATGTTCGCGAAGAAGAAAATTTCCAAAAACCATTTTCGAAACTCTCCTCAGAAAGCCTCTGGTATAATAGCCATAACGTTTCGTACAAAACTCCAAATTACAAATGGTTTAATATTTTGAAAACTAGACATCAACGTCTACAACTTTCATGTTTTGGACATCTCTTAATTCCTTATAGATTTTGATATATAAGCAGCCAAAGTCAGTCTTGTGCAATACAATTTCTTCTTCATCTTCCCTGACCGCCTATAGTGTACCAGACATAATGTTTTGTACACAAATCAAAATGCTAAATGGTTTATGTTTTTGAAAACTAGACACAAAGGGCTACAATTTTTATTTCTGGATAATCTCCGAATTCCTTATAGATTGTAAGATATGAGCCTCCGAAGTCAGACCTGTGCAGCAGAGATTTCCTTCTTCACGAACGCGAGAATCTCTTTGCGAATGCGAAGAAAATAGTCCCTAAAGCCAAATCCTTCTTCGCGAACGCGCGAGAGGATCGATGTGAACGTGAAGAACAACATCAGATACCAGCACCAGCTATTTCAAAATAGCCCTAAATGATCCGAAACCACCTCGAAACACACCCGAGGCCCTCGGGGCCCCGTCCAATCACACAAACCAGTCCCATAACATAACAGGGACCTGATCGAGCCCTCAAATCACATCAAACAACATCGAAATCATGAATCACAGTCCAATTCAAGATTTATGAACTTTGAAATTTTAAACTTCTACATTCGAGGCTGAAACCCGTCAAATCATATCCATTGACCTCAAATTTTGCACACAAGTCATATTCGACATTACAGACCTACTCTAACTTCTAGAATCACAATCCAACCCTGATATCAAAAAGTCCACTTCTGGTCAAACTTCTCAAAAACCTTCAAATTTTTATCTTTATCCAAATGACTTAAAAATGAACTACGGGCCTCCGAATTCACTTCCGATCGCGCTCCCAACTCCAAAATCACCATACGGAGCTACTCCCAGACTCGGAATCCCAAACGGACATCGATAACACTGAAATGCACTTCAATCCAAACATATAAAATTTCTTCCAAAATGCTAGCTTCCACAATAGGTGCCAAAACGCTTGCGGGTCATCCAAAACAAAATCCGGGCATACGCCCAAGTCCGAAATCATCATACGAACCTACTGGAACCTTCAGAACCCCATTCTGAGGTCGTTTACTCATAAATCCAATCTTAGTTTATTCTTTTAACTTAAAGCTTCCAAAACGAGAATTCTCTTTCCAAATCAACTCTGAACTTCCCAAAATGAAATTCCGACTATGCGCACAAGTCATAATACGTGAAGTGAAGCCGCTCATGGCCTCAGTCTACTGAACGGCACGCTAGAGCTCAAAATGACCCGTCGGGTCGTTAGAATACATCTTAGAATTCACTCTATGAACTAAAAAACCCATTTATAACTGATGATAGGCTATAATTAAGTGTTTTAGTTGATTATTACATTCCAATTCACTGTACTTCAGTTGAGTTTGAGCTTTAATCGCTAGTGTTTTGTACAATTGTGTGTTTTATGCCTTGTAGGAGTGATTCCGAACTATGTAGATGTTATGGAATGAATTCAAGTGATTTGGATCTTTAAAGTCTGAGTAAAAACCCAAAGAAATAAGTCGGGATCGTATTCAGAGATCAATGAATGATAGTTAAGAATGAACGAAGATTGAGTAGGCATGTTACTTACTGTCTAGTAAAGTGCATATAACTTACCTCTCAGAACTCCATATGGTCTCCACAATATATGGTTGGAAAGCTAACTCAATGGGATACAACTTTTATATTTTACGTGTTTCTAAATTTCCAACAAAACAGGGTAAAAAGTGCGCGTCGACGCACTGGCTGCGCATGTCAGGCAAAACACTAGTCAAAATGCATGGTCAATCCACGACCGCGCACGTCCTACCCGGAAAAAGTTTCCTTTTTCACATAGGAGAAGGTGTAATTATTTGGGCCCGAACCTACTTGGTATATATACTTGGAAAAAAAGGTGTTTTGAGGACTTTTGACATAATTTAGACCTAAAGGGGCTAAGGAGACCGGAGATTCGACCTAAGGAGGCAAGAACGAACTAGGAGCAATAAGGAAGATTAAACCACGAGTTTTTCCTTTTTTCATCTTGTTTTATATTGTTGGTTATGAATTTTAGTATTGTATTTTCACATACTTTTATGAATAGCTAATTTATTATCTAGAGTTTTGATGAAACCTCTTGGAGGATGAATTCTTGTTATGTTTTAACATAATTTAGCCTTTGGATTTATCTACTTGTTCAACCACATGCTTATTTCAGTTGGTTGAGTGGCCATCGATTGTTTGTGCCTATTTAGTATATGTTTCTTAATAAAGGATACATATTTAGATGGTTTTTGAACAATGTCACTCCTAACGTATGTGAGAAATCAATACAGTGGGTTTAAAGGTAGGTTTAGAAATAACAAAGCCTTGACATGGTCATAGTGAGCGGTTAGATGAAGCCAACTAGCGTAGTTCAGATAATATATCTAGTAAATTGTTGTAGTTGCTCGAGAGAGAATTACGACACCTAAGGTACTCATGATCAGTAGATAATACTGTTAAATGAAGAGAACCTCTATGACTGCAGAGGATTTTATGGAAGAAGCTAAGAGAGGAAATGGAAATTGTACTGTTCCATTCATTCTGATCTGATACAAATGAGGGATATACACGGTTATATACTACTCTTAACTAACTTAACTTACAACAACTGTCCTTACACTGTTTGGCAGCGGCCAACTACTTGGCTAACCACTAACTAACCACTAACAACTTTCTTAACACCTTCCCCCAAGTTGATGGTTTGAAGATATCCTTCAATCCCAGCTTGGACACTAAGTGATCATGTTGTAGTCTTCCTAAAATCTTGGTAAGAAGGACAGCTTTCTGCTCTTTTGTGGGAATGTGATGAGTTTTTACAGCACCTTGTATGATTTTCTCTAGTACAAAATGACTGTCTATGTCTATGTGTTTAGCCCTCTCGTGAAAGATGGGATTAGTTGCAATTTGGATTGCAGCCATGATGTAACAAAAAAGATCAACTGGTAGACTTACATCAACCTCTAGCTCTTTGAAGAGTCCTGTGAGCTAGGTTATTTAAGCAACTATAGATGCCATACTCCTGAATTCAGCTTCAGTAGAGCTTCTTGCAGCTATATCTTGTTTCTTAGGCTTCCAAGAGATCAAGGCATTCCCAAACATAACTAGTTACCCTGTTACTAATTTTCTAGTCTGTAAGCATCCACCCAAATTTGAGTCACAATATGCTTTTAGTTTATCTGATCCTTCTGAAGGCATTAGTAAGCCAAGACCTGGAGAAGTCTTGACATGTTTCACAACTCTTAGAGCAGCTTCCCAGTTAGATTGCTTAGGCTTGTGCACATGCTGACTTAAAGTCTGTACTGCAAATGCTATATCAATCCTGGTCATTGTAAGATACAATAGCCTCCATACCAGTCTTTGGTATGCACATATATCCTTATTTAGTTTATCTTCACACTCAGAATCTCCTACAACAGTGTTATACTCCATAGATGTGAGCTTCAAATTGGATTCAAGAGGTGTTCCTCCAGTTTTAGCACCTGCTAGTCCCATCTCAGATATCAACTCCAAAGCGTACTTCCTTTGGCTCATAATAATTCCATCTTTTGATCTTGCAACTTCTATTCCCAAAAAGAACTTAAGTTCTCCTAGGTCCTTCATTTTGAACCTGAGCTTCAGATCATTTCTAGTCTGAGTTATCAGACCTAGATTGCTTCCACTTATTATCAGGTTATCTACATAAACTAACAAAACAACCAACTCAGTTTGAACCTTCTTTGTAAAAAGAGAATAGTCAAAATGACTTTGAATGAAGCCCAACTGTACTAAGTCATCAATCAGCTTCCTGTTCTACTACCTGGGTGCTTGTTTCAGACCATACAGAGATCTATAAAGTTTGCAAACCTTGTAAGACCCTGCCTAGCTTGCAAACCCTTGTGGCACATCCATGTAAACCTCTTCTAGAAGTTCACCATGCAAAAAAGCATTGTGAACATCCATTTGGAAAAGAGGCCACTGTTTGGCTGCAGCAACTGCAATGACTGATCTTACAGTTATCATTTTTGCTATAGGAGAGAAAATTTCAGTATAGTCAAGCCCTTCATTTTAACTGTAACCTTTAGCCACCAACCTGACTTTGTATCTCTCAACTTCACCTGATGATGTATACTTTGCTTTAAATACATATTTACAGCCAATAGGAATCTTCCTAGTGGGTAACTCTACTATAGACCATGTGTGATTCTCTAATGCTGAGATTTCATCTTTCATAGCCTTAATCCATTTAGAATCCTTGACAGCATCAGCATATGACTGTGGTTCTACAACTGCAATGTAGGAGGTTAGGGCTTTGGCATAGGAGTCAGAGATATTCTCATAACTAACTGAGAGAGGATAAGAGCAATTGGCTTTGCCTTGTGAGAGAGTAACATAATCTTTTAGCCAGATCAGAGGTTTACTGGTTCCCCAGATCTTCTAGGATGTGAAACTCCTATCATCTGATCATTTGAGGTGGAAGAATGAGGAATAGGATGGTCAAGAGTGAAATTAGTTGGTGATACTGGTTCAGGTTTAATAGGTACTTGTGTTTGCTGATGTAAGTTGTCCTGAGCAGGAGAAGTATAAATATGAGAGGATAAAGAAGAAGTTGTAGGAGGAGAAGGAGAGACTGAAGATGGTGAGGAAGAGGATATAGATACATCATTAGGAAATAAGACTTGAGGAATGTCAATGGTAGGAAAGAAGGAGAGTACAGGAGCTGAATGTTGGAAGGGAAAAATGTTTTCTTTGAACATAACATCTCTACTAACTAAGAATTCCTTGGTATGACTGTTGTACATTCTATATCCCTTTTGAGTCACAGAATATCCAAGAAAGACTGCTGGTGAGGCTCTAGGTGAGAACTTGTCACTTCTTTTGACATAAGTAGCATAACCTAGACATCCAAAAAACTCTCATATGATCTAAAGAAGGTTTATGACCAATCAGTAGTTTAAATGGGGTTCTACCCTATAGTAACTGTATTGGTAATCTGTTCATGATGTAGACTGCAATTAGTACACAATCCCCCACAGAACCTCAGTGGAACACTTGCTTAAAATGTCAGTGCCCTGGCCACATTGAGAATGTGTCTGTGTTTCCTATCAGCTACTCCATTTTGTTGTGGAGTATAAACACGGGAACTCTGATGAACAATCCCTAAATACTGCAATAATTCTATCATTTGAGAGTTAAAGAACTCACATCCATTATCTGTTCTTAAGAATTTTACAGTACAGGAGTAAACATTCTTGATCATAGTGAAAAACTATCTAATGGCAACAATTACTTATGCTTTAGAAGGCAACAAGAAAACCCAAGTAAACTTGGAATGATCATCTACTAGTGTGAGAAAATATTACTTCCCATCATGAGTAGGTACCTATAGGGGGCCCAAACATCGGCATGAAGTGAGTGAAAACATGCAGTTGCCACAGAGGCACTAAGAGGAAATGGGAACCTTGTTTTCTTAGCAAAAAGACAGACACTACATTGCTTAGTCTCACTATTAAACTTCAAATGTTGAAAACATTTTAACTTTCCCAGAACATCAATTGGCATATTACCTAATCTCTTATGCCACAGAGATACACTTGAAGTATCATCCTTTATTGTATTTACAAAATATCTTCCAGAGTCTGAGTTGTTCTTTCCTCTTCCATTTGTTTGATCCATGTTACCTGAGATGTAAATGTAAAGGCCTTTATCTTTTTTACAATCCCCCTCACTCTCCCATTGAAGAGGTCCTAAAAAAGACAGAAGTCAGGATAGAACAAAGCCAAACATCTAAGCTCCTTTGTTAATTTTGAGACAGAGAAAAGGTTATACTTGAAGTCTGGTGTATGCAACACATTTGAAATTTTTTGTCCTTGTAGCACACTTGTAGGCCCTGTACTTTTGACACTTTCTATCTTTCCTGTAGTTAGATGAACCTTTCTAATACTAGTTTCATCAGTACTTCTAGGTTCGGGTGGAAATGGGGCTACACCAAGGATCTGCGCTCAGTCCATTCTTATTTTCCCAGGTGATGGATGCGATAACAAACCATATTCAAGGGGAGGTGCCATAGTGCATGCTATTCGCCGATGATATAGTTCTGATTGATGAGTCATGAGCCGGTGTTAATGAGAGATTGGAAGTTTGGAGATAGACTCTTGAGTCTAAGGGTTTCAAGATAAGAAGAATAATGACAAAATACCTCGAGTGTAAGTTCAGCGATAAGCCAGGGGAAATGGACGTCGATGTGAGGCTTGAGTCACAGGTTATCCCAAGTAAAGGCAGCTTCAAGTACCTTGGTTCGATTATCCACGAGGATGTAACATACCATATTCAGGTGGGATGGATGAAGTGGAGGTTAGCATCTGGAGTCTTGTGGGACAAGAGAATGCCAACGATACTCAAAGGTAAGTTCTACAAAGCGATGGTTAGACCGGCCATGATGTATGGGGTTGAGTGTAGGCCTATTAAGAACTCACATATCCAAAAGATGAAAGTAGTAGAGATGAGGATGTTGAGGTGGATGTGCGGGCATGCTAGGATGGATAAGATTAGGAATGATGATATTCGGGAGAAGGTGCACATGGCTCCCATTGAGGACAAGATGCAGGAAGTGAGGCTCAGATGGTTCAGGCATGTACAAAGGAGAAGCCCGGATGCTCCAGTAAGGAGATGTGAGCAGCTGGTTATGGAAGGCATAAGAAGAGGTAGAGGGAGTGTCACGCCCCAAACTCGAGGGACATGACCGGCGCTCGACCGGGTATCCCCAGTCAAGCGGACCTGGGTGCCTTTCCTATCCCACATACTACCCCACATCTTCCATTACTTATTAGCCAAGTGAAATGACCATACGATTAATTTAGAACACCAATTCATTTCAAAACATAAACAAGGTACATGGTTACTAGCGTGGTTTACATTTTACATTGCCCCTATATACAAAATAC
>MU723853.1:127805-171002 GCA_026770625.1 Nicotiana glauca
TAGGGATTTTACCTGTAGAAATGGAGATGAAGACTCTTGCTTTAAAATTTCCCGGACCAGATAATTTGAGGAACAAATTTTGAAGAAAATGAACTTTCTCTCAAGAACACCTCCTCCCTCTCTCTTGTTTTGTTCAGAAAAATGGTTAAAATGAGGGGTTAGGGTGTTATATTAGAAAGGGGGTCGGGTTTTGAATTTTAGAAAATAGAAGCCCGAGCAAGATCTGCGGTCACACTATGCGACCACATAATTGGAATGCAGTCAGCATGTTGGACCGCAGAACTGACCCCAATCACTGAACATTTCTGCCTGGGTATGCGGTGGAAATGCGGTCCGCATACTGATTATGCGGTCGCATAATGGACCACATTTATAACATCAACTTAGACTAACTCTCTGATTAACTATGCGGCAGGAATGCGGTCCGCATATTGATTATGCGGTTGCATAATGGACCGCATTTTCGACTTCAATTTTGACTATTCTTCTGCTTCACTCTGCAGCAGGAATGCGGTCCGCATAGCTGATCTGCGATCACATTCTGGACCGCATAAATGACAATTTTCTGGAAAATTGATTCTTTTGATTTTTAAAGGCTTAGATCACTACCAAGGGTCCGAACCATCTAATTCTTTTGATTCTTTCCTAACACATATTCGCAGTTGACACCACGAGTTACTAAGTTTTGAGACCAAAATTTATTTACTGGACCTTACAGGGAGGCCTAAGAAGTAATGGGGAGAGGTGATTAGGCAGGATATGGAGAGACTTCAGATTTCCGAGGACATGAAATTTAATAGTACGTTGTGGAGGTCGAGTATTACGGTTGTAAGCTAGAAGGTAGTTGAGTCTTGCATTACTTTGTACCTTTGTGAGCCTAGTCCGGTAGGGTTTTGTCGAAGAGAGCTAGAGGCAATGTCGTGTCTTACTATTTTCTTTTTCGACGTTGGATCCATTTACTAACCACCATTTTTGCTTTGCATTTTTCTTCTGTATTTTATGTTCCTATTTTTCCAATGATCTCCGTGATGAATTTAATATCCTCTCATTTTGTCTTCCTTTTATTATCTTGAGCCGAGGGTCTTTCAAAAACAACCTCTCTACCCCTTCGAGGTAGGGTTAAGGTCTGTGTACGCTCCACTCGTGGGATTTTACTGGGTTGTTGTTGTTGTTGTTACCATGTGATTGGAGGAACCTGTATAAACTATCCACCTAACCTCAGCCTCGGTAGCTACAAAAAAATGGAGTCATACCTGCTGACATAGCACTACTTGGTGGATCACTTTGACTTAAAGATGTGATGCTAGATTTTCCCAAGAGATGTAAAATCTGATTGTACTGATCAACTGTGAACTGAGGCAATCCTACAATCACTCCTTGACCACCCTGACTAGTTGAATCAAGATTACTCTACTGGAGTCCTGCAAGGTTAGCTGTAGCCTCAAAGCTTCCACTACTGAGTCCACTACTAGTTAGAGGCCCTGTGTATTGAGTAGCATTATGAGGTCCAGTCTTTCTTTTCTGCTTGAATTCGGTAGGATAGCCATGAAGCTTGTAGCAAGTGTCCCTTGTGTGACCTTTGTATTTACAGTAGTAAAAAAATAAATTGTTCCTTTTAGGCTTGTAGTTATGTCACGACCCTAGTTCACCCTCCATGAATATGTCATGAGGGCACCTAGTTCCTACAACTAGGTAAGCCTAACAATGCGGAAATTCTATATAACTCGCGGAAATAATTAATCAAAACTGAATATATGTAAAATAATAGCTGCATATAAGGCCACTCGGCCTATACAACTCAAAGAAATGCGGAAGTCTACAACTCAATCCCAAAACCCGGAAACTCACGGAAAACACAGGCTAATAGAAAGGAAATACACTGCTCTAACTCCAGAATGTCTACACAACCGAAAGAAAGGAAGGTCATATACTAAAGCTGGAATAAGATAGAGACTTCTGGTCTGCGGACGTGGCAGATATACCTCAAAGTCTCTGCTAGATCTCTCCTCCGCGAGGATAGTACGCCTGGGTGGAGGTACCTGGATCTGCACATGAAAAACATGCTCAGAAGGGGCATGAGTACACCACAACGGTACTCAGTAATTGTCAAGCCTAACCTCGGTTGGGTAGTGACGAGGAAGGTTAGGGCCCTACTGAGGTAAAATAAAATAATAAGGTTGACAATAGTATGAAATAAACAGAAATAATGAGATACATCTATTGAGTAAATCGGATTACACAAAACAACAATTTATACGCAGAAAATAAGATAACACAGTGTAAACAGCTCAATACCAACACCAATAATGAGGATCTCCCAGGATACCGTCCTGTAGTCCATTTTATCAATCTGTCCAAGGAGCTCCCGGGATACCATCCCATAGTCTGCCGTATGAATATATCTGAATGATCTCCTGGGATACCGTCCTGTAGTCCAACTATCAATATGCTGGGGGATCTCCCGGGAATCTAACCCGCAGTCCCATAGTAAATGTGCAGGGGGATCGCCCGGGAATCTAACCCGTAGTCCCAAAGTAAATGTGCAGGGAATCTCCCGGGAATCTAACCCATAGTCCCAAAGTAAACAAACAAGGGGGAGAGCTACCGGAATCCCGCATCTGTAGTCCCAATGTAAATGCGCAACCAAAATCAGAGAATTTTCAGAAATTGAAGTACAACAATACAAAGCAATATATAATTCCCTAACATGCTCCACATAATTACAATAAGGCAAATTAAGAAAATAGGCAATTTGGATCAACTAAACATGCTTTTCTATACTAGCACATGCTATAATAGCAAGTAGAATAAAGCAATTACGAAAGAAACTCAGTTCAAGTATTTTAAGTAAAAATTTGGGTTTTCAACAATTAGCTCAAATACACACTCGTCACCTCACGTACAAGGCATTCAATTACCAAATATCACATCTTAAGGGATAAAGTCCCCCACACAAGGTTAGACAAGCCACTTACCTCGAACAAGTGCAAGTCAACCTGAAACCACGCTCTTGCCACGAGTATCTGAATCCAAATGGCTCAAATCTATTCAATTAAATTGCATATTATAAATAATAATTTAATTAATTGATTCTAGAATTAAATTCTAAGGTAATACGCGAAATTGTGTAAAATAACCAAAATGCCCCTCGGGCCCATATCTCAGAATTGGATAAATTTTATATTTTCAGAACCCTCGTACTCTCACGAGTCTACCCATATAAAAATCTCTCAAATCGGAGGTCAAATACCCACTCAAAACTCAACAATTTAGCCTAAGGATTTTGACCCATTTTTCATTCAAAAATCCAAAAATACGAAGGAAATCATGATTAGATTAGTAGGTATTAAGCATAAGAAAGTAGAGAATCATTAAACAATCGCTGCTCGAGAAAAAAACCCCTCGAAATTTCTCCCAAAATCGAGCTCTAGAAGTCAAAAATGAAAAATGGGAACGAAGTCCCATTTTCAGAACTTAAGATCTCTGCACAGGCCTTTTTTTTCACTTCTGCGGAAAATTTTCCGCTTCCGCGGATATTTTTCGCTTCTACGGTACCGCTTCCGCGGCAAAATTTCCTCTTTTGCGATCCCGCTTCCGTGGCAAATTTCTGCTTCTGCGATTATGACAGCAATCAACACTTCTCGACATGGAAATGAGGATAACTCCCTCATACGATGTCCAAATTCGACGATTCTTTTTGCTATGACTCCGAAATTACGATACGGATATAATGGTTTAATAAAAACTTAATTTGGAGCTCATTTACTTAATATGGTACCCCTTTATGTGCAATGATACGACGTTGAAACATCAAATAAGAGCACAATACAACCCGAAATACACCCGAGGCCCCCGGGACCTCAACCAAAAGCACCAACACATCTTAAAATATTATTCAAACTTTTTCCAATCCTCAAAACACCTCAAACAATACCAAAACCATCAAATTACATCGAATTCAAGGCTAAGTTCTTCTAAAACTTCCAAAACACGCATTCGATCAAAAACCCAACCAAACCACATCCGAATGATCTTAAATTTTGCACACATATCCCAAATCATCTAACGAAGCTACAAAAACTCTCAAAATTCCATTCTGACTACCGGATCAAAATCTCACCTATCAACCAAAAATCACCAAAATACTAACTTCGCCAATTCAAGCCTAATTCTACACCGCACCTCCAAAACTACTTCCGATCACACTCCTAAGTCAAAAATCACCTCCCGGAGCTAACGGAACCATCGGATTTCCATTCCGAGGCCATCTTCACACTGTTATGACTACAAAACACTTTCAAACACTTATGCTCTTATTTATGGACTAAGTGTCCCAAAACTATCCGAAACTTAACACCGAACGTCCCGGCAAACCAAAATAGCAGAAATAAACTTAGGGGAAGAAATTAATAGGGGATCGGGGCATAAGTTTCAAAAATGACCTGCCAGGTCGTTACATCCTCTCACACTTAAACATTCATTCGTCCTTGAATGAGCATAAAAGCATACCTGAAGTAGTGAAAGATGAGGGTATCGGTTGTGCATATCCCGCTCGGTCTCCCAAATCGCCTCCTCGACCGACTGAACCTGCCACTGAACCTTTACGGAAGCAATATTCTTTGATCTCAACTTTCTGACCTGTCTCTCCAATATAGCCACTGGCTTCTCAACCTAAGATAAATCCTTGTCCAACTGGATTGAGCTGAAATCCAACACGTACAACGGGTCCCCGTGATATCTCCGGACCATTGAAACATGAAATACCGGATGAACTCCTGCCAAGCTGGGAGGTAAAGCAAGTTCATAAGCAACCTCTCCAACACGCTTCAATACCTCAAAAGGGCCAATAAACCTCGAACTCAATTTCCCTTTCTTCCCAAATCTTATAATGCCCTTCATAGGCGAAACTCGAAGCAGAGCCCACTCTCCGACCATATATGAAACATCACGAACTTTCTCTCCGCGTAACTCTTCTGTCTGGACGAGGCTACACAGAGTCTATCATGAATCACTTTAAACTTTTCCAATGTATCCTGAACCAAGTTTGTGCCGAATAATCTAACCTCACCGGCTCGAACCAACCCACCGAGTCTCTGGTGCGCATAATTAAACTGCTCATAGTTGGGACACCGAGCTACAAATCTGACTAGGCTCTGAAATATACAACCTCACAACTGGCTGATAAAGGCCTGAACATCCATCGCCATAGGTCTCTTGATACTGGTAGGTAAGCCAAACTTCCCAAACTCTCTGCCTGGCGACTCAAAGCATCGACCACTACATTAGCTTTGCCCGGGTAATACAGGATAGTGATGTCATAATCCTTCCACAACTCTAACCACCTTCTGTGGCGTAAATTTAGATCCTTTTGCTAGAACATATACTGCAAACTCCGGTGATCAATATAAATCTCACAAGGCACACCATACAAATAATGACGACAGATCTTCAAGGCATGAACAATAGCTGCTAACTCAAGGTCGTGGACAGGGTAATTCTTTTCGTGTATCTTTAACTGTCTGGACGCGTATGCAATCACCCTACCGTCCTGCATCAACACCGCTCCAAGGCCAACCCGTGAAGCATCACAATACACCGTATAAGACCCTGAACTAGTAGGCAATATCAAAATTGGGGTCGTAGTCAAAGCTATCTTGAGCTTTTGAAAGCTTGCCTCACACTTCTCTGTCCACTGAAATGGAGCACCCTTCTGAGTCAATCTAGTCATAGGGGCTGCAATCGATGAAAACCCCTCCACAAAATAATGGTAGTAACCCGCCAAGCCAAGGAAACTGCAAATCTCTGTAGCCGAGGAGGGTCTAGTCCAATTTGTACTGCCTATATCTTCTTCGGATCCACCCAAATGCCCTCACTCGACACCACGTGGCCTAAGAATGCCACATAATCCAACCAGAACTCACAATTTATGAACTTTGCATATAACTTCTTATCTTTCAGAGTCTGAAGCACTGTCCTCAGGTGTTGCTCATGATCCTCCCCACTTCGGGAGTATACAAGAATATCATCTACGAAAACAACATAAACGAGTCGAGATATGGCCTGAACACATTGTGCATCAAATGCATAAAAGCTGTTGGGGCATTGGTCAGCCCAAGTCACATAACAAGAAACTCGTAATGACCATACCGAGTCCTAAAAGCAGTCTTCGGAATGTCTGGCTCCCGAATCTTCAACTGATGGTAACCCGAGCACAAATCAATCTTAGAAGACACCTGTGCGCCCTAAAGTTGGTCAAATAGATCATTAATATGAGGAAAGGGATAACGGTTCTTCACTGTAACCTTATTCAACTAGCTATAATCGATACACATACGCATAGAACCATCCTTCTTCTTCACAAACAAGATAGGGGCACCCTAAGGTGACACACTGGGCCGAATAAAACCCTTATCAAGGAAATTCTTGTAACTGATCCTTCAATTTAACTGAATGTTTCACCTCATCCTTAGTCCATAACCTTAGGACAGGATCCAAACTTCAAAATCTGCCATTCGTCATAGGATCTGAATTCCTCATCATCACACTGCATTAGTCTTATTTCAACACACTTCAACTTTTAATATTGCTTAAATACTTTAAAATTATTTTTCTTCAGGATGTTACATTCTCCCACACTTAGGGTCATTCGTCCTCAAATACACAACGTAACTTATCTCTTTCTTCGCACATCTTAATGTCTCAAATTCTTCTAACTCCCAATTTTTTTAGAAATTTCGGCTGAGCCTCCCCTGTAATTAGGCCTATCCACTTGTCAGAGTAACACCAAAATAATTCCTAACAACACATCCACAATCCAATGAAACACCACAATGTATATATCAGTAACACTAATCTCAATATTTCAAGCATCGCATTATCATAATGATATCTAGACATGAAACACATCATATGTATGCCCATAACCACGTCTCTAGCCATAAAAGTTATTCATAAATTACAACATTTATAAGGTTAATAGGTAATCGTATATGCCCATAACCACGTCTCTAGCCATAAAAGTATTACCTATTAATTCTTGCTCTCCATATTTACTTATCAAGAGTCATGTCCTGGGCAAACTAAATTAGTTGTATTTATAAATAATAATTTTATAATCATAGTTCATGCGTCATACTTAATGGATCTTTTATCATTGTCTTTTTTTTCAAAGAATAAAACGATTAAGTGACGAGCATAATTGGACCTACATTTAATATTTTTCTTTGTTTTCTTCTCCTTCTAATGTAGATATCTAATTTTTATGTGTTGCAGAATGTAGATAACAGCTGATGTAACCATTTGTCATAAACTATATCGCTGTCAACTTTGTTATCACACTAAACTAAATTGTTTAAGCCCTATATATGATGCTCATTATTTTTTCATACCACGTTTAGATATAAACAACTATTATTACGTTTTAACGAAAAAAATAACTAATCATATGCTTTATACATATATATATATATACACACACACGAATGGGTGAGTTGATTAACAATTCACAGATGAAAAAATGGCAAAAAAGAAAGCATTCACTCCGAGGAGTGAATATATATAAATGATATGCTGGTTATGCTATGACAGGTTAAAATATACTAATACATTGTTGTTAGAAACACATTATTTTCCTAGTAAATTAATTGTGGAAAAGGGAACTCTATTTTCTCTTCCATATTCCGGTCCTATTATTTTGCACGACCATTGCTAACGATATTCCTATTTTAGTCTTTTATTATTTTAAAAAATAGAATATGGAAAAGTTCAAAAAAGCTACTTCTAGCTAAAACTAATGAACAAATATAGGATTTAAATAATATACATGGATAGTGTGAAGATTATTTGCACCATCAAATTTTAATATGTAAATATGTAATCTTAAATAATTATTATTTTTATCAGATTACTATTAATGCTTATCTAGAAATTGACACGTGATAACCAAATAAATGACCTAAATATATGTTAGGTAGTGATCGAACTTAGACCAATAAATATAACTTCTGGACTTATCTTTACATTACTTTGGTCTATTCAAAAATCAATTAATCTTTTCCTTCTAGACTTTTCTTTACATACATACTCCTCTTTTCTTCTTTTTGTTAGTTTTTTCTGTTTTATCCAAAAAAACGAACTATTGATTAAGAAAGCCACCAGACAATTTTTTTTTGTTTTTTGTGGTAAAATGTTACACCTGGACAAGTTTATCTCGAAAATGAGAATTGCTATTTCAGGGATGTAGTTCCATTGGACTATTTGGAAGATAACATAAGTGTTGACAAAATAAATAAAAATGAAAACCTATATCATTAACCACATATTTTCGTAAGCTCTATTACTCCTACAATGAAAGTAAACCAATTTTGAGATTAAGTTGCTAAAAGCCAGTAGATTTCAGTACTACAACTGGATGTTTGGTAATTACTTACTCTTTTTAAATTTTCGTCTTTAATTTAAAGCTTCTTTCATTATTAGAAAAGAGTTTCCAGAAGAGGTGTTTTAACACTTCTAGCTTTAGTATTATCCATGTTTCTAGAAGAAAAGAAAAAAATGGGTCCAAGTGTACCACACACCAGAAATAATTAAAGGTTGGCAAATTTCCACTTATCCTTTTTTTTTTTGGATGAATGAAGATAGAATAAGATTAGTTATTGATCACACCCAACTCCAGTCCTAAAAAGAATAAGCAATCGCTGCAAATATAATCTGGTCTAAAAGTTCATAATCGAATCCCACAGAGAACTAAAGCTTAACTATACTTGTTTAATATCACTAAGAAGACAAGTTTGAACAATTTTCTAAATTATAAAGATTGAGATTCATATTTCTAACTAAATAACTAGCAAATACTAGAGAGCGGTAAAATTATCAACTAAAGAGACAAAGGGTTGGAGACTAAATTAAGGAGGTCTAGAATTATAATTTTCCCAATTTTCAGAATTCTTCCAGCTATGTTCCCTATAATTTCGCCGATGTATTTGTTAAGGAAGCAGTTAGTGGTTATTTAGTGGTTAGCCAAGTAGTTAGCCAGTTGTCCAACAGTGTAAGGATAACTGTAAGTTAAGTTAGTTAGGAGTAGTATATAACCGTGTATATCCCTCATTTGTATCAGATCAGAATGAATGGAACATCACAATTTCCATTTCCTCTCTTAGCTTCTTCTGAGAAATCTTCTGCAGTCATGGAGGTTCTCTTCATTTAACATGGTATCAGAGCCCATGAACACGTTCAATTCATGCGGATTGCTCGAGTTTAGATCTGAGTTTCGAATCTCATCAAAGATCTGTGTAATTGCTTCGGTTTATTTATCCCTAGGTTGAATCGTCTGTGAGCAATTAGGTATCATTTCTTCATCTCTGCGTAATTGCTTTCTATAAGCTCTATTTCTCTTCATCCTTCAATGGCGATTAGAGGTATTGGTGCTAGCTCAGACACAGGAGCTGAAGACATTACTGTTGATGCAACTCCAGTGGCAGATCTCGTGTTGGTGAAATGGTGATCAATCAACATCATCCTTTATTTCTTCGGCCTTCTGATACTCCAAGTAGTTCTCTCATCTCAATCAAACTAACTGGACATGAGAATTATACTATGTGGAGCAGCTCTATGTGTATCAGTCTCTTAGGCAAGAGTAAATTAGGTTTTGTTGATGGTAGATACACTAAGGACAAATTTCCTCCAGCTTTACATGATTTGTGGGAGAAATGTAATGCCATAATTTTGTCATGGATCATGAATTCTGTTAGTAATGAACTGTTAAGTGGCATGGTGTATGCAACTAGTGCACAGAAAGTGTGGGCTGATCTTAGAGAGAGCTTTGACAAGGTTAATGGATCTAGAAATTTGTTTCTCCACAGACAAATTTCTACCTTGTCTCAGGGCATCTCCTCTATGTCAGTATACTTTTCTAAGCTAAAAGAACATTGGGCAGAGTTTGATGCATTGATGCCTTGCCCTGATGTGGCTGTGAGGAATCGAAGAGATGTGCAAAACATTTTGGTAATCACAAGTTGTTGCAGTTTCTGATAGGTTTAAATGAGACTTACTCACAATCTAGCAATCAGATTATGATGATGAGTCCTACTTCAACTATAAACAAACCTTATTCTATGATAATAGTAGAAGAAAGTAGAAGATTTGTGGTTAATGTTGCTCAAACCTCTATAGCAAATAAAGGAATAGCTATGTTTAGTGGAAAAGGAAACACTCAAGGTACAAGTAACTTGTAACGACCCGGCCGGTCATTTTTTAAATTTACGCCCCGATCCCCTATTAATTTCTTTCCCTAAGTTCATTTCTGCTATTTTGGTTTGCCGGGACGTTCGGTGTCAAGTTTCAGAGAGTTTTGGGACACTTAGTCCATAAAAGAGAGCTTAAGTATTCGAAAGTGGTCCGTAGTCGTAACAGTATGAAGACGTCCTCGGAATGGAAATCTGATGGTTCCGTTAGCTCCGGGAGGTGATTTGTGACTTAGGATTGTGATCGGAAGTAGTTTTGGAGGTCCGGTGTAGAATTAGGCTTGAATTGGCGGAGTTAGTATTTTGGCGATTTTCGGTTGATAGATGAGATTTTGATCCGGGAGTCGGAATAGAATTTCGAGAGTTTCTGTAGCTTCGTTAGGTGATTTGGGATATTTTATGCAAAATTTCAGATCATTCGGACGTGGTTTGGTTGGATTTTTGATCGAATGCGTGTTTTGGAAGTTTTAGAAGAACTTAGGCTTGAATTCGATGTAATTTGATGGTTTTGGTGTAGTTTGAGGTGTTTTGAGGATTGGAACGAGTTTGAATAATGTTTTAAGACGCGTTGGTGCTTTTGGTTGAGGTCCTGGGGGCCTCAGATGTGTTTCGGGTTGTATTGTGCTCTTATTTGATGTTTCAACCCTGTATCTTTGGATATAAAGGGGTACCATATTAATTAAATGAGCTCCAAATTAATTTTTTTTGAACCATTAGATCCATATCGTAATTTTGGAGCCATAATAAAAAGCATCGTCGAATTTGGACATCGTATGAGGGAGTTATGCTCATTTCCGTGTCGAGAAAGTGTTGGTTACTGTCACAATCGCAGAAGCGGAAATTTGCCGCGGAAGCGGGAACGCAAGAGCGGAAATTTTGCCGCGGAAGCGGTACCGCAGAAGGGGAAAATTTTCCGCAGAAGCAAAAAAAAAGGCCTGAGCAAAGATCTTAAGTTCTGAAAATGGGACTTCGTTCCCATTTTCCATTTTTGACTTCTAGAGCTCGGTTTTGGGAGACATTTCAAGGGGTTTTCTTGAGCAACGATTGGGTAATGATTCTCTACTCTCTTATGCTTAATACCTACTAATCTAAACATGATTTCCTTTGTATTTTCGGATTTTTGAATGAAAAATGGGTCAAAATCCTTAAGATAAATTGTTGAGTTTTGAGTGGGTATTTGACCTCCGATTTGAGAGATTTTTATATGGGTAGACTTGTTAGAATACGAGGGTTCTGAAAATGTAAAATTTATTCGATTCTGAGACATGGGGCCAAGGGGCATTTTGGTTATTTTACACAATTTCGCGTATTACCTTAGAATTTAATTGTAGAATCAATTACTTGAATTATTATTTATAATATGCAATTTAATTGAATAGATTTGAGCCATTTGGAGTCAGATACTCATGGCAAGAGCGTGGTTTCAGGTTGACTTGCACTTGTTCGAGGTAAGTGACTTGTCTAACTATGTGTGGGGGACTTTGTCCCTTAGGATGTGATATTTTGTAATTGAATGCCTTGTACGTGAGGTGACGAGTGCGTACTTGAGCTAATTGTTGAAAACCCAAATTTTTACTTAAAATACTTGAACTGAGTTTCTTTCGTAATTGCTTTATTCTACTTGCTATTATAGCCTGTTCTAGTATAGAAAAGCATGTTTAGTTGATCCAAATTTCCTATTTGCTTAATTTGCCTTAATTGTAATTACGTGGAGCATTTTAGGCCAGAATTATATGTTTCTTTGTATTGTTGTACTTCAATTTCTGAATATTCTCTGATTTTGGTTGCGCATTTATATTGGGACTACGGATGCGGGATTCCGGTAGCTCTCCCCCTTGTTTGTTTACTTTGGGACTACAGGTTAGATTCCCGGGAGATCCCTCTGCACATTTACTTTGGGATTACGGGTTAGATTCCTAGGAGATCCCCCTGCACATTTACTTTGGGACTACGGGTTAGATTCCCGGGAGATCCCCCTGCATATTGATAGTTGGACTACGGGACGGTATCCCGGGAGATCCTTTAGATATGTTCATACGGTGGACTACGGGACGGTATTCCGGGAGCTCCTCGGACAGATTGATAAAATGGACTACAGGAAGGTATCCTAGAAGATCCTCATTATTGGTGTTGGTATTGAGTTGTTTACTCTGTGTTATCTTATTTTCTGCATATAAATTGTTGTTTTGTGTAGTCCGATTTACTCAATAGCTGTATCTCATTATTTCTGTTTAATTCATATTGGTGTCAACCTTATTATTTTATTTTACCTCAGTAGGGCCCTGACCTTCCTCGTCACTACCCAATCGAGGTTAGACCTGGCACTTACTGAGTACCGCTGTGGTGTACTCATGCCCCTTCTGTGCATGTTTTTCATGTGCAGATCCAGGTACCTCCACCCAGGCATACTATCCTCGCGGAGGAGAGATCTAGCAGAGAATTTAAGGTATATTTGCCACGTCCGCAGACTAGAAGTCTCTATCTTATTCTAGCTTTAGTATATGACCTTCCTTTATTTCGGTTGCGTAGACATTCTGGAGTTAGAGCAGTGTATTTCCTTTCTATTAGCCTGTGTTTCCCGTGAGTTTCCGGGTTTTGGGATTGAGTTGTAGACTTCTGCATTTCTTTGAGTTGTATAGGCCGAGTGGCCTTATATGCAGGTATTATTTTACATATGTTCAGTTTTGATTAATTATTTCTGCGAGTTATATTGAATTTCCGCATTGTTAGGCTTACCTAGTTGTAGGAACTAGGTGCCCTCACGACATGTTCATGGAGGGTGATCTAGGGTCGTGACAAGTTGGTATCAGAGCTGTAGGTTCATATGAGTCATGGAACACAGGCCGGTTTATTAGAGTCTAGCTGATCGGTACGGAGACGTCTGTACTTATATACGAGAGGCTATGTAACCGTTAGGAAAATTTCACTTCATTTCATTCCTTATCGTGTGTCATTTATTCAGTTGGAGCCTATATCATATGTTCTTTTACATCCGCTCGTGTATTGAAATTGCGCACTTGGTATCAACTATGCGCCGACGGTTCGTGGTGCAACAGAAAGATTATAAGGGAGCCAAGAATTTACTCAACCATTGTTACCGCGTGTCATCCATATCGATAATGCAGGCGTATTGAGAGATCATTCAATTGTGCACATGGGGGTGCAATAGGTTCCGACATCTGGTTGATAAATACGTTCTTAAGAAGGTTTACTTAATTTCCTAATCGTCGCAGTAATGGTAGAGTCATGAGGTGGATGTAGATCTAAAGATAGTTGGTGGTAATAGAGACTATGTGGTTCGTATGCGATGTCTATTTAGCGAAGGGTATAACTAGCAACCGAGATACTGGAGGAAGTGAGTTTAACTGTCCTAAGAATGACATGTGCCAAACGAACGGCTTGAGGTGTCTTATAATGGTGACGTACGAGCGATAAATGTTAGTATTGTGAAGTATTGGGATGTATCTTATGGCTTTGCACCAAAGTGAAGAGAGTCCACTATCAACGATCAAATTGTGGGCCATGCGTCATGTCAGATTTGACCTGTGATATATTTATATGGTATTCAAAAGTTCTCTGAAACTTGTATATGAGTAAGAGCTGAGATTTTATGGGACGATGTTGAGAATTTCGATATTCCTATGTCCATAATAATTCTACATTTCAGTATCAGCAGGGAAATGGAAATAATTTCAGAATACTCGTGGTGCCCCAGTTAATCAGGGTACTCATGGGATAATCACCTTTTAATGCACCACTAGCATGGGATTCCTTAAATGATTATTCTAGTTATCCGGCACAGACTCGGTATGAGTAGCCGAACTGCAAATGAGTTGTTATGAATGTGGTGATAGTAGAAACATCATGAGAAATTGTCCCAGACTTGGGAGAAATCTGTTTCATCAGAACACTCAGTCCACACACTCCATCATAGTTACTAATCTACATACACTACAAGTTAGAATGGAGGGAGAGCGGGTATATATCACCTGAGAGGTGGAGGCCGACCCATTGATATAATTGCTATGGTGTGGCTGAGGCCACTACACCAGATGGTGTCATTACAGATACAAATTCCTATTTTTATAAAAAATGATATTTTTCCTTAATTTGTTTTGTTTCTGAAAATTTAGGCAAGTCATCTTAATATGCTCCACTCATGAGTGAGCTTTGTAATCCTAAGATCTACTTATGTGAATACACACGTTGGGATATTATATGGAGATAGCTATTTCTATCGTTATGTATTGGTCACTAAGAATAGCTATGAGGCTAAAATAGACTTTCTATTACTTACTACATTGGGTTTTGATGTGATTTCAGGATAATTAAATGCAATTGTGAATTATAGGCCCTATCATTATGAGGGTTCATTATAATTTGTAATTTTCTTTGACGAATTTTTTTTTAAAGTAGAAGGAAAGGAAATGAAAATTTTCAGTTGGCACAATGTGCAAATACTTGTGATTCAGAGTTGAGGATGAGATCCTCAAATTTTTATATAATGTGAAATATTTTAAACCGAGCTACAAGCTGCGGTGGATATTATATAAGGACAAGGTCCTGGTGGTGAAAAGTTTATGTGTTTAAAATTCTTTTTTTATGAAATTTAAAATTTTGTACTATATTTTAAATGGGAGTCATGCCTGTTAGGCTTATTTGACAATTCTTGTATATTTTCTGTTCATATTCAGCCATTTTTATGTTGTAAACGTTGAGTTTTAGCCTATGATATGGGTGCCCAGGTGGCGATAAATGTGACTCATAATTCGGGTGAGTAATTATGAGGTCTCCATGCCTCGTTGTGAGTAAAGTGGAGGTTTGAAATAAGATGTTTGTTAACATAAGGCTAATTGGCAATGTTGTAATTTATGAACAACTTTTATGGCTAGAGACGTGGTTATGGGCATACATATGATGTGTTTCATGTATAGATATCATTATGATAATGCGATGCTTGAAATGTTGAGATTAGTGTTACTGGTATATACATTGTGGTGTTTCATTGGATTGTGGATGTGTTGTTAGGAATTGTTTTGGTGTTACTCTGACAAGTGGATAGGCCTAATTACAGGGGAGGCTCAACCGAAATTTCTGAAAAATTTGGGATTTAGAAGAATTTGAGATATTAAGATGTGCGAAGAAAGAGATAAGTTACGTTGTGTATTTGAGGACGAATGACCCTAAGTGTGGGAGAATGTAACATCCTGAAGAAAAATAATTTCGAAGTATTTAAGCACTATTAAAAGTTGAAGTGTGTTGAAATAAGACTAATGCAGTGTGATGATGTGGAATTCGGATCCCATGATGAATGGAAGATTTTGAAGTTTGGATCCTGTCCTAAGGTTATGGACTAAGGATGAGGTGAAACATTCAGTTAAATTGAAGGATCAGTTACAAGAATTTGCTTGATAAGGGTTTTATTCGGCCCAGTGTATCACCTTAGGGTGCCCCTTTCTTGTTTGTGAAGAAGAAGGATGGTTCTATGCGTATGTGTATCGATTATCGCTAGTTGAATAAGGTTACAGTGAAGAACCGTTGTCCCTTTCCTCATATTAATGATCTATTTGACCAGCTTCAGGGCGCACAGGTGTCTTCTAAGATTGATTTGCGCTCAGGTTACCATTAGTTGAAGATTCGGGAGCCAGACATTCCGAAGACTGCTTTTAGGACTCGGTATGGTCATTACGAGTTTCTTGTTATGTCACTTAGGCTGACCAATACCCCAATAGCTTTTATGCATTTGATGCATAGTATGTTCAGGCCATATCTCGATTCGTTTGTGGTTGTTTTCGTAGATGATATTCTTGTATACTCCCAAAGTCGGGAGGATCATGAGCAACACCTGAGGACAGTGCTTCAGACTCTAAGAGAGAAGAAGTTATATGCAAAGTTCATAAATTGTGAGTTCTGGTTGAATTATGTGGCATTCTTAGGCCACGTTGTGTCGAGTAAGGGCATTCGGGTGGATCCAAAGAAGATATAGGCAGTACAGAGTTGGACTAGACCGTCCTCGGCAACAGAGATTTGCAGTTTCCTTGGCTTGGCGGGTTACTACCGTCATTTTGTGGAGGGGTTTTCATCGATTGCAGCCCCTATGACTAGATTGAACTAGAAGGGTGCTCCATTTCAGTGGACAGAGGAGTGTGAGGCGAGCTTTCAAAAGCTCAAGATAGCTTTGACTACGACCCCAATTTTGATATTGCCTACTAGTTCAGGGTCTTATACGGTATATTGTGATGTTTCACGGGTTGGCCTTGGAGCGGTGTTGATGCAGGACGGTAGGGTGATTGCATACGCGTCCAGACAGTTGAAGATACAAGGAAAAAATTACCCTGTCCACGACCTTGAGTTAGCAGCTATTGTTCATGCCTTGAAGATCTGCCGTCATTATTTGTACGGTGTGCCTTGTGAGATTTATATTGATCACCGGAGTTTGCAGCATATGTTCTAGCAAAAGGATCTAAATTTACGCCACAGAAGGTGGTTAGAGTTTTGGAAGGATTATGACATCACTATCTTGTATTACCTGGGCAAAGCTAATGTAGTGGTCGATGCTTTGAGTCTCCAGGCAGAGAGTTTGGGAAGTTTGGCTTACCTACCAGTATCAAGAGACCTATGGCGATGGATGTTCAGGCCTTTATCAGCCAGTTGTGAGGTTGTATCTTTCAGAGCCTAGTCAGATTTGTAGCTCGGTGTCCCAACTATGAGCAGGTTAATTATGCGCACCAAAGACTCGGTGGGTTGGTTCGAGCCGGGTGAGGTTAGATTATTGGGCACAAACTTGGTTCAGGATACGTTGGAAAAGTTTAAAGTGATTCAGGATAGACTCTGTATAGCCTCGTCCAGACAGAAGAGTTACGCGGAGAGGAAGGTTCGTGATGTTTCATATATGGTCGGAGAGCGGGCTCTGCTTCAAGTTTCGCCTATGAAGGGCGTTATGAGATTTGGGAAGAAAGGGCAATTGAGTCCGAGGTTTATTGGCCCTTTTGAGGTATTGAAGTGTGTTAGAGAGGTTGCTTATGAACATGCTTTACCTCCCAACTTGGCAGGAGTTCATCCGGTATTTCATGTTTCGATGCTCCGGAGATATCACGGGGACCCGTCGTACGTGTTGGATTTTAGCTCAGTCCAGTTGGACAAGGATTTATCTTAGGTTGAGAAGCCAGTGGCTATATTGGAAAGACAGGTCAGAAAGTTGAGATCAAAGAATATTGCTTCCGTAAAGGTTCAGTGGCAGGGTCAGTCGGCCGAGGAAGCGACTTAGGAGACCCAGCGGGATATGCACAGCCGATACCCTCATCTTTTTACTACTTCAGGTATGTTCTTTATGCTCGTTCGAGGACGAACGAATGTTTAAGTGTGAGAGGATGTAACGACCCGGCCGGTCATTTTTGAAATTTATGCCCCGATCCCCTATTAATTTCTTTCCCTAAGTTCATTTCCGCTATTTTGGTTTGCCGGGATGTTCGGTGTCAAGTTTCGGAGAGTTTTGGGACACTTAGTCCATAAATGAGAGCTTAAGTGTTTGAAAGTGGTCTGTAGTCGTAACAGTGTGAAGATGGCCTCGGAATGGAAATTCGATAGTTTCGTTAGCTCCGGGAGGTGATTTATGACTTAGGAGTGTGATCGGAAGTAGTTTTGGATATCAGGTGTAGAATTAGGCTTGAATTGGCGAAGTTAGTATTTTGGCGATTTTCGGTTGATAGGTGAGAATTTGATCCGGGAGTCAGAATAGAATTTCGAGAGTTAGTGTAGCTTCGTTAGGTGATTTGGGATATGTGTACAAAATTTAAGATCATTCAGACGTGGTTTGGTTGGGTTTTTGATCGAATGCGTGTTTTGGAAGTTTTAGAAGAACTTAGGTTTGAATTCGATGTAATTTGATGGTTTTGGTGTTGTTTGAGGTGTTTTGAGGATTGGAAAAAGTTTGAATAATGTTTTAAGATGTGTTGGTGCTTTTGGTTGAGGTCCCGGGGGCCTCGGGTGTGTTTCGGGTTGTATTGTGCTCTTATTTGATGTTTCAACACCGTATCTTTTGACATAAAGGGGTACCATATTAAGTAAATGAGCTCCAAATTAAGTTTTTATTGAACCATTAGATCCATATCGTAATTTCGGATCCATAGCAAAAAGAATCGTCGAATTTGGACATCGTATGAGGGAGTTATGCTCATTTCCGTGTCGAAAAAGTGTTGGTTGCTATCATAATCGCAGAAGCGGAAATTTGCCGCGGAAGCGGGATCGCAAAAGCGGAAATTTTTTCGCGGAAGTGGTACCGCAGAAGCGGAAAATATCCGCGGAAGCGAAATTTTCCGCAGAAGCGAAAAAAAAGGCCTGAGCAGAGATCTTAAGTTCTGAAAATGGGACTTCGTTCCCATTTTCCATTTTTGACTTCTAGAGCTCGGTTTTGGGAGAAATTTCAAGGGGTTTTTGCGAGCAACGGTTGATTAATGATTCTCTACTCTCTTATGCTTAATACCTACTAATCTAATCATGATTTCCTTCGTATTTTCGGATTTTTGAACGAAAAATGGGCCAAAATCCTTAGGCTAAATTGTTGAGTTTTGAGTGGGTATTTAACCTCCGATTTGAGAGATTTTTATATGGGTAGACTCGTGAGAGTACGAGGGTTCTGAAAATATAAAATTTATACGATTCCGAGACATGGGCCCGAGGGGCATTTTTGTCATTTTACACAATTTCGCGTATATCCTTCGAATTTAATTGTAGAATCAATTACTTGAATTATTATTTACAATATGCAATTTAATTGAATAGATTTGAGCCATTTGGAGTCAGATACTCGTGGCAAGAGCATGGTTTCAGGTTGACTTGCACTTGTTCGAGGTAAGTGGCTTGTCTAACCTTGTATGGGAGACTTTATCCCTTAGGATGTGATATTTGGTAATTGAATGCCTTGTGTGTACTTGAGCTAATTGTTGAAAACCCAAATTTTTACTTAAAATACTTGAACTGAGTTTCTTTCGTAATTGCTTTAGTCTACTTGCTATTATAGCTTGTGCTAGTATAGAAAAGCATGTTTAGTTGATCCAAATTGCCTATTTGCTTAATTTGCCTTAATTGTAATTACGTGGAGCATGTTAGGCCAGAATTATATGTTGCTTTGTATTATTGTACTTCAATTTCTGAATATTCTCTGATTTTGGTTGCGCATTTACATTGGGACTACGTATGCGGGATTCCGGTTGCTCTCCCCCTTGTTTGTTTACTTTGGGACTACGGGTTAGATTCCCGGAAGATCCCCCTGCACATTTACTTTGGGACTACGGGTTAGATTCCCGGGAGATCCCCCAGCATATTGATAGTTGGACTACGGGACGGTATCCCGGGATATCCTTCAGATATATTCATACGGTGGACTACGGGACGGTATCCCGGGAGCTCCTCGGACAGATTGATAAAATGGACTACAGGACGGTATCCTGGGAGATCCTCATTATTGGTGTTGGTATTGAGTTGTTTACTCTGTGTTATCTTATTTTCTGCGTATAAATTGTTGTTTTGTGTAATCCGATTTACTCAATAGCTGTATTTCATTATTTCTGTTTATTTCATACTGTTGTCAACATTATTATTTTATTTTACCTCAGTAGGGCCTTGACCTTCCTCGTCACTACCCAACCGAGGTTAGGCTTGGCACTTACTGAGTACCGTTGTGGTGTACTCATGCCCCTTCTGCGCATGTTTTTCATGTGCAGCTCCAGGTACCTCCACCCAGGAGTACTATCTTCGTGTAGGAGAGATCTAGCAGAGACTTTGAGGTATATCTGCCACATCCGCAGACCAGAAGTCTCTATCTTATGCCAGCTTTAGTATATGACCTTCCTTTCTTTCGGTTGTGTAGACATTCTGGAGTTAGAGCAGTGTATTTCCTTTCTATTAGCCTGTGTTTTCCGTGAGTTTCCGGGTTTTGGGATTGAGTTGTAGTCTTCCGCATTTCTTTTAGTTGTATAGGCCGAGTGGCCTTATATGCAGCTATTATTTTACATATGTTCAGTTTTGATTAATTATTTCCGCGAGTTATATTGAATTTCCGCATTGTTAGACTTACCTAGTTGTAAGAACTAGGTGCCCGCACGACATGTTCATGGAGGGTAAACTGGGTTCGTGACATAACTACAAGCCTAAAAGGAACAATTTATTTTTTGACTACTGCAAATACAAAGGTCACACAAGGGAAACTTGCTACAAACTTCATGGCTATCCTGCCGAATTCAAGCAGAAAAGAAAGACTGGACCTCATAATGCTACTCAATACATAGGGCCTCTAACTAGTAGTGGATTCAGCAGTGGAAGCTTTGAGGCTACAGCTAAACTTGAAGGACTCCAGTAGAGTACTCTTGATTCAACTAGTCAGGGTGGTCAAGGAGTGATTACAGGAGTGCCTCAGTTCACAGTTGATCAGTACATCAGATTTTGCATCTCTTAGGCAAATCCAACATCACATCTTCAAGTAAAAGTGATCCACCAAGTAGTGCCATGTCAGCAGGTATGACTCCATCTTTTGTAGCTACCGAGGCTGAGATTAGGTGGATAGTTTATACAGGTTCCTCTAATCACATGGTAACAACAACAACAACAACCCAGTAAAATCCCACGAGTGGGGTGTACACAGACCTTAACCCTACCCCGAAGGGGTAGAGAGGTTTTCTTTTAAAGACCCTCGGCTCAAGATAATAAAAAGAAGACAAAAGGAGAGGATATTAAATTTATCACGGATATCATAGGAAAAATAGGAACATAAAATGCATAAGAAAAATGCAAAGCAAAAATGGTGGTTAGTAAATGGATCCAACGTCGAAAAAGAAAATAGTAAGACATGACATTGCCTCTAGCTCTCTTCGACAAAACCCTACCGGACTAGGCTCACAAAGGTACAAAGTAACGCAAGACTCAACTACCTCCTATCCTACAACCATAATACTCGACCTCCACAACATCCTATCAAGTTTTATGTCCTCGAAAATCTGAAGTCTTGCCATATCCTGCCTAATCACCTCTCCCCATTACTTCTTAGGCCTCCCTCTACCTCTTCTTATTCCTTCCATAACCAGCTGCTCACATCTCCTTACTGGAGCATCCGGGCTTCTCCTTTGTACATGCCTGAACCATCTAAGCCTCACTTCCCGCATCTTTTCCTCAATGAGAGCCATGTGCACCTTCTCCCGAATATTATCATTCCTAATTTTATCCATCCTAGTGTGCCCGTACATCCACCTCAACATCCTCATCTCTGCTACTTTCATCTTTTGGATATGTGAGTTCTTAACAGGCTAACACTCAACCCCATACATCATGGCCGGTCTAACCACCGCTTTCTAGAACATACCTTTGAGTATCGTTGGCATTCTCTTGTCACACAAGACTCCAGATGCTAACCTCCACTTCATCCATCCCACTTGAATACGGTGTGTGACATTCTCGTGGATAATCGAACCAAGGCACTTGAAGCTGTCTTTACTTGGGATAACCTGTGACTCAAGCCTCATATCGACGTCCACTTCCCCTGGCTCATCGCTGAACTTACACTCGAGGTATTCTGTCTTCGTTCTGCTTATCTTGAAACCCTTAGACTCAAGAGTCTATCTCCAAACTTCCAATCTCTCATTAACACCGGCTCATGACTCATCAATCAGAACTATGTCATCGGCGAATAGCATGCACCATGGCACCTCCCCTTGAATATGGTTTGTTATCGCGTCCATCACCAGGGAAAATAAGAATGGAGTGAGCGCAGATCCTTGGTATAGCCCCATTTCTACCGGAACCTAGAAGTACTGATGAAACTAGTATTGGAAAGGTTCATCTAACTACAGGAAAGATAGAAAGTGTCAAAAGTACAGGGTCTACAAGTGTGCTACAAGGACAAAAAATTACAAATGTGTTGCATATACCAGACTTCAAATATAACCTTTTCTCTGTCTCAAAATTAACAAAGGAGCTTAGATGTTTGGCTTTGTTCTATCCTGACTTCTGTCTTTTTCAGGACCTCTTCAATGGGAGAGTGAGGGGGATTGTAAAGAAGATAAAGGCCTTTACATTTACATATCAGGTAACATGGATCAAACAAATGGAAGAGGAAAGAACAACTCAGACTCTGGAAGATCTTTTGTAAATACAATAAAGGATGATACTTCAAGTGTATATCTGTTGCATAAGTGATTAGGTCATGTGCCAATTGATATTCTTGTAAAGTTAAAATGTTTTCAACATTTGAAGTTTAATAGTGAGACTAAGCAATGTACTATTTGTCCTATTGCTAAGAAAACAAGGTTCCCATTTCCTCTTAGCGCCTCTGTGTCAACTGCATGTTTTCACTTACTTCATGGTGATGTTTGGGCCCCCTATAGGGTACCTACTCATGATGGGAAGTAATATTTTCTCACACTAGTAGATGATCATTCTAAGTTTACTTGGGTTTTCTTGTTGCCTTCTAAAGCATAAGTAATTGTTGCCATTAGATAGTTTTTCATTATGATCAAGAATGTTTACTCTTGTACTGTAAAATTCTTAAGAACAGATAATGGATGTGAGTTCTTTAACTCTCAAATGACAAAAATGTTGCAGTCTTTAGGGATTGTTCATCAGAGTTCCTATGTTTATACTCCACAACAAAATGGAGTAGTTGATAGGAAACACAAACACATTCTCAATGTGGCCAGGGCACTGACGTTTTAAGCAAGTGTTCCACTGAGGTTCTGGGGGCGAATGTGTACTAATTGCAGTCTACATCATGAACAAATTACCAATACAGGTACTATAGAGTAGAACTCCATTTGAACTACTGATTGGTCATAAACCTTCTTTAGATCATATGAGAGTTTTTTGGCTGTCTAGGTTATGTTACTTATGTCAAAAGAAGTGACAAGTTCTCACCTAGAGCCTCACCAGCAGTCTTTCTTGGATATTCTGTGACTCAAAAGGGATACAAAATGTGCAACATTCATACCAAGGAGTTCTTAGTCAGTAGAGATGTTATGTTCAAAGAAAAACATATTTCCCTTCCAACATTCATCTCCTCTACTCTCCTTCTTTCCTACCATTGACATTCCTCAAGTCTTATTTCCTAATGATGTATCTATATCCTCCTCCTCACCATCTTCAGTCTCTCCTTCTCCTCCTACAACTTCTTCTTTATCCTCTCATATTTATACTTCTCCTGCTCAGCACAGCTTACATCAGCAAACACAAGTACCTGTTGAACTTGAACCAGTATCACCAACTAATTTCACTCTTGACCAGCCTATTCCTCAGTCTTCCACCTCAAATGATCATATGATAGGAGTTTCACATCCTATAAGATCTGGGAGAACCAGTAAACCTCCGATCTAGCTAAAAGATTATGTTACTCTCTCACAAGGCAAAGCCAATTTCTCCTATCGTCTCTCAGTTAGTTATGAGAATATATCTGACTCTTATGCCAAAGCCCTAACCTCATACATTGCAGTTGTAGAACCACAGTCATATGCTGATGCTGTCAAGGATTCTAACTGGATTAAGGCTATAAAAGATGAAATCTCAGCATTAGAGAATCACACATGGTCTATAGTAGAGTTACCCACTGGGAAGGTTCCTATTGGCTGTAAATAGGTATTTAAAACGAAGTATACATCATCAGGTGAAGTTGAGAGATACAAAGCTAGGTTGGTGGCTAAAGGTTACAGTCAAAACGAAGGGCTTGACTATACTGAAATTTTCTCTCCTATAGCAAAAATGGTAACTGTAAGATCAGTCATTGCAGTTGCTGCAACCAAACAGTGGCCTCTTTTCCAAATGGATGTTCATAATGCTTTTTTGCATGGTGAACTTCTAGAAGAGGTTTACATGGATGTGCCACAAGGGTTTCCAAGGTAGGAAGGGTCTCACAAGGTTTGCAAAATTTATAGATCTCTGTATGGTCTGAAACAGGCACCCAGGCAGTGGAACGGGAAGCTGAGTGATGACTTAGTACAGTTGGGCTTCATTCAAAGTCATTTTGACTATTCTCTTTTCACAAAAAAGGTTCAAACTGAGTTGGTTGTTTTGTTAGTTTATGTAGATGACCTGATAATAAGTGGAAGCAATCTAGGTCTGATAACTCAGACTAGAAATGATCTGAAGCTCAGGTTCAAAATGAAGGACCTAGGAGAACTTAATTTCTTTTTGGGAATAGAAGTTGCAAGATCAAAAGATGGAATTATTATGAGCCAAATGAAGTATGCTTTGGAGCTGATATCTGAGATGGGACTAGCAGGTGCTAAAACTGGAGGAACACCTCTTGAATCCAATTTGAACCTCACATATATGGAGTATAACACTGCTATAGGAGATTCTGAGTGTGAAGATAAACTAAATGAGGATATATGTGCATACCAAAGACTGGTAGGGAGGATATTGTATCTTACAATGACCAGGATTGATATAGCATTTGCAGTACAGACTTTAAGTCAGTATGTGCACAAGACTAAGCAGTCTCACTGGGAAGCTGCTCTAAGAGTTGTGAAATATGTCAAGACTTCTCCAGGTCTTGGCTTACTAATGCCTTCAGAAGGGTCAGATAAACTAAAAGCATATTGTGACTCAAATTTGGGTGGATGCTTACAGACTAGAAAATCAGTAACAGGGTAACTAGTTATGTTTGGGAATGCCTTGATCTCTTGGAAGTCTAAGAAACAAGATATAGCTGCAAGAAGCTCTACTGAAGCCGAATTCAGGAGTATGGCATCTACAGTTGCTTAAATCACCTAGCTCACAGAACTCCTAAAAGAGCTAGAGGTTGTTGTAAGTCTACCAGTTGATCGCTTTTGTGACATCAAGGCTGCAATCCAAATTGCAGCTAATCCTATCTTTCACGAGAGGACTAAACACATAGACATTGACAGTTATTTTGTACTAGAGAAAATCATACAAGGTGCTGTAAAAACTTATCACATTCCCACAAAAGAGCAGCAAGCTGACCTTCTTACCAAGATTTTAGGAAGACTACAACACGATCACTTAGTGTCCAAGCTGGGATTGAAGGGTATCTTCAAACCATCAGCTTGGGGGAGGGTGTTAAGAAAGCTGTTAGTGGTTAGTTAGTGGTTAGCCAAGTAGTTGGCCGCTGCCAAACAGTGTAAGGACAGTTGTTGTAAGTTAAGTTAGTTAAGAGTAGTATATAACTGTGTATATCCCTTATTTGTATCAGATCAGAATGAATGGAACAGTACAATTTCCATTTCATCTCTTAGCTTCTTCTGAAAAATCCTCTGCAGTCATAGAGGTTCTCTTCATTTAACAGTATTCTCTACTGATCATGAGTACCTTAGGTGTCGTAATTCTCTCTCGAGCAACTACAATAATTTACTAGATATATTATCTGAACTACGCTAGTTGGCTTACTTTAACCACTCACTATGACCATGTCAAGGCTTTGTTATTTCTAAACCTACCTTTAAACCTACTGTATTTATTTCTCACATACGTTAGGAGTGACATTGTTCAAAAACCACCTAAATATGTATCCTCTATTAAGAAACATATACTAAATAGGCACAGACAATCGATGGCCACTCAACCAACTGAAATAAGCATGTGGTTGAACAAGTAGATAAATCCAAAGGTTAAATTATATTAAAACATAACAAGAATTCATCCTCCAAGAGGTTCCATCAAAACTCTAGATAATAAATTAGCTATTCATAAAAGTATGTGAAAATACAATACTAAAATTCATAACCAACAATATAAAACAAGATGAAGAAAGGAAAAACTCGTGGTTTAATCTTCCTCATTGCTCCTAGTGCGTTCTTGCCTCCTTAGGTCGAATATCCGGTCTCCTTAGCCCCTTTAGGTCTAAATTATGTCTAAAGTCCTTAAAACACCGTTTTTCCAAGTATATATACCAAGTAGGTTCGGGCCCAAATAATTACACCTTCTCCTACGTGAAAAAGGATACTTTTTCTAGGTAGGACGTGTGCGGTCGCGGATTGACCGTGCATTTTGACTAGTGTTCTGCCTGACATGCGCGGCCAGTGCGTCGACGTGCACTATTTATCCTATTTTGTTGGAAATTTAGAAACACGTAAAATATAAAATTTGTACTCCATTGAGTTAGCTTTCCAACCATATATTGTGGAGACTATATGGAGTCCTAAGAGGTAGGTTATATGCACTTTACTAGACAGTAAGTAATATGCCTACTCGATCTTCGTTCGTTCTTAACTATCATCCGTTGATCTCTGAACACGATCCCGACTTATTTGTTTGGGTTTTTACTCAGACTTCAAAGATTCAAATCACTTGAATTCATTCCATAACATCTACATAGTTCGGAATCACTCCTACAAGGCATAAAACACACAATTTTGCAAAACACTAGCGATTAAAACTCAAACTCAACTGAATTACAGTGAATTGGAATGTAATAATCAACTAAAACACGTAATTATAGTCTATCATCAGTTATAAATGGGATTTTGAGTTGATAGAGTGAATTCTAATATGTATTCTAACGACCCAGCCAGTCATTTTGAGCTCTAGTGTGTCGTTCAGCAGTCTGAGGCCATGAGCGGCTTCACTTCAGGTATTATGACTTGTGCGTATAGTCAGAATTTCATTTTCGGAAGTTCGAAGTTGATATGGAAAGAGAATTCTCGTTTTGGAAGCTTTAAGATGAAAGAATCAACTAAGATTGGATTTAAGAGTAAACGACCTCGGAATGGGGTTCTGAAGGTTCCAGTAGGTTCGTATGATGATTTCGGACTTGGGCGTATGCCCGGATTGGGTTTTGGATGACCCGTGAGCGTTTTGGCGCCTATTGTGGAAGCTAGCATTTTGGAAGAAATTTAATAAGTTTGGATTGAAGTGCATTTCAGTGTTATCGATGTCCGTTTGGGATTCCGAGTCTGGGAGTAGCTCCGTATGGTGATTCTGGAGTTGGGAGCGCGATCGGAAGTGAATTCGGAGGCCCGTAGTTCATTTTAGAGTCATTTGGATAAAGATAGAAATTTGAAGGTTTTTGAGAAGTTTGACCGGAAGTGGACTTTTTGATATCAGGGTTGGATTGTGATTCCAGAAGTTAGAGTAGGTCCGTAATGTCGAATATGACTTGTGTGCAAAATTTGAGGTCAATCGGACGTGATTTGACGGGTTTCGGCATCGAATGTAGATGTTTAAAATTTTAAAGTTCATAAAGCTTGAATTGGAGTGTGATTCATGATTTCGATGTTGTTTGATGTGATTTGAGGCCTCGACCAGGTTCCTGTTATGTTATGGGACTGGTTTGTGTGATTGGACGGAGCCCCGAGGGCCTCGGGTGTGTTTCGAGGTGGTTTCGAATCATTTCGGGCTGTTTTGAAATAGCTGGTGCTGGTATCTGGTGTTGTTCTTCACGTTCACATGGATCCTCCCGTGCGTTTGCGAAGTAGGATTTGGCTTCAGGGACTCTGTTCTTCGCGTTCATGAAGAGATTCTCGCGTTCGCGAAGAAGGAAATCTCTACTGCACAGGTCTGACTTCGGAGGCTCATATCTTACAATCTATAAGGAATTTGGAGATTATCCAAAAATGAAAATTGTAGCCCTTTGTGTCTAGTTTTCATAAATATAAACCATTTAGCATTTGGATTTGTGTACAAAATATTATGTATGGTACACTATAGGCGGTCCGGGAAGATGAAGAAGAAATTGTGTTGCACAAGACTGACTTTGGCTGCTTATATATCAAAATCTACAAGGAATTGGGAGATGACCGAAACATGAGAGTTGTAGACGTTGGTGTCTAGTTTTAAAAATATTAAACCATTTTTCATTTGGAGTTTCATACGAAACGTTTTGGCCATTGTACCAGAGGCTTTCTGAGGAGAGTTTCGAAAATGGTTTTTGGAAATTTTCTTCTTCGCGAACACGATGGGGGTCTCGTGAATGCGAAGAAGAGTTGTATGGGCAGTGTATAAGTGTAAAGAAATGGGTTTGGCTCATTTCATCTCATTTTCTCCATAGAAGCCGACCTAGGAGCGATTTTGGAGCTCCATTTTCATCATCCATGTCAAGGTAAGTGATTCCCACCTATTGCAAGTTAATTACTTGGATTATATCTAGATTTTAACATGGAAAATCATGTAAATTAGTAGAAATTTTGAGATTTTGAAGAAAACCTAGGAAAATTGTATTCTTGGATTTTGACCACGATTTTGGGTATGGAATTAAGAGAAAATCATATATTTGAGTTCGTGAGGGTAAACTTTATCTTCAAAAAATTTAGGAATCCGGGCACGTGGGCCCGAGGGCAATTTTGTCAACTTTTCGTTCGGGGTTAGGAATTGCTATAAATTAGATCATTAAAGGTAATTGATTATATATTAATGGATTGGTATTATTATTGGCTAGCGTTGGAGCTTTGTGCATCGATTGGAGTCTTCGAAAGAGCGTGGAATGCCGGTTAAGGATCTTTGGATCGAGGTGAGTCCCCTATCTAACCTTGTAAGAGGGAATTGTCCCCATAGGTGAGTTAATTGGTTATGTGCTCCTATTTGTGGGGGCTACGTATGCACGAGATGACGAGCGTCAGTGCGTAGCTATTATTATACTATTGTCCGGGTAGTTTAGGACCCAAAGCATACTATACTTGGATTATTTGTGGACTTATTGACGGCTTGAATTGCTTAAATCACATCAAATTAATAAATGAATTTCTAAACAGATAAAACATCATTTTTATTAAATGGCTAAAAGAGGAATTGCTACTTTGGATAATTGCTCCGTGTGGACTTCTTGATTGACTGTCTGTGTGTGTTTATTTTTGGAACGGGCCGAACGCCTTGGCAGATTAAATAGATGCATCTATGGTTCGCGTCGTTCGACCCGCGGCAGTGCATAGTTTATTTTCTGTTGGAGCGGGCCATACGTCCTCGGCATGATTTGTGCATGCTTGTATTGCTTGCCTTGAGATTATTTGGGATTGATATTCGCTCTCCCCGACTTGAGATAATTGGAAACTATTGGATTATGAATCTAGAGACTTTTAATATAAAAAGGAACTTTCACCTATTCATGATTAACTTGAAATTACTGTCATTCTTAATAAATCCTTGCTTATTCACATTAATAATATATCATTATTGGACCACTAGTAAGTGTTGAAGTCGACCATCTCGTCTCTATTCTTCGAGATTAGACGGGACACTCATTGGGTATACGTTATTTTCGTACTCATACTATACTTCTGTGTATTTTTGTTGCACAGGCATATGCATCTCTAGTGGCCTACTGTGCATAGTAGCATGATTGATACGGAGACTTAGGTGAGCTGCACTTCTCAAGGCGACCTGCAGCCAGCAGAGTCTCTTTCAGTTTTCTGTATTGATTTTCTGTCCAATATTGTATTTCGGACAGTTGTTGTATTATATTATTTCCTAGAAATTGCTCATGCACTCGTGACACCGGGTTCTGGGATGGTTGTAAGATTATTCAATATTGAATTGGTTAAAGACATTTTTCTTATTTCAATAAATTTCATTACTTGTTGTTTAAATGTATAAAAGGAACGATTTCCGTAAGTTTTAAAACAAGAAATTTCTAAATATTGATTGTTGGCTTGCCTGACAATGGTGTCCGGCGCCATCACGACCCTTAGTGGATTCTGGGTCGTGACATTTATATCGATCTACTTTGATTTATATTTATTTTTCGCATATATAAGAGGTCCGACTTTGAAATATTGAGTTTGTCGAACTCGTGAATTCAAGTGGTTGAAGAATTTTATGTTATATACAATACAATATAAAAAAATAGTATCAGTGAAAATTAATCGATTACTGTAGATTATTATTCTATTAATGCAAAATACCTTAAAAAGCCTCTAAACTTGATACGGATTATTAATTACAGCCTTAAACTATTCGTGGTCTTAATTACCCCCCTCAACTTGGCCTTTTGAGAGCTATTACCCTCCTGGACGCTGATGTGGCAAAGAGTGTGGGTGCACTCGCCTACCTCGTGGATTTTTCCTGTATATGTGGTATTTTTTTGAAAAATAAAATATATTTTTACCTTTTTAAGTATGTTACTTCCTTAGATAATTTTTTTCGAATAAAATTTATGATAAAACTTAGATAGAACTACATTATTTAGACGGGATAATGCATAAAATCCACTCCATCCTATGACCCATTTGCCAACTACACACCTTTTCTTTCGGGGGTCCTATTATCCCCCCCCTCCCCCCAACTATTTTAAAGTGTAATAAACACCACCTTAAGTGCTGACGTGGCATAGAGAGTGGGCACACTCTCTTGAAGGCAAGTGGAAGAACAAGCAGCGGGTATCTTCACAAGCCCTTTGAGATCGACTGCTTCCCCAATGTCTCTTGAAATGCCTAACTTAGTTTAAAGGGGATGTTGGATATAGTAAAATAGATTCATCTTAATTATGTGAATTTTCTAGTTCATGTGATAAAAAATTGAAAATTAATCCAACGAATCATAGTCAATTTTCATAGTTTAATCATAAACTTTCGAAAACTAATGGCTGTCAAACTTCGAAAATTAATACGGATAACTTACTTATGTATCAATGTCATTTAACCTTGAACTGACTGAAAATTAGCTGAAAACCTGCCAGAAATGGCTGTTTTAAGAACTACAGGCGCGTGTATTTCACCACCTTGCACGCATCTGGTGGTTGATTTTTAAAAGGTAAATAATAACACTTTAAAATAGTTCAGGGGGGTAATAGGACCCCTGAAAAGAAAAGGTGTGTAATTGGCAAATGGATCATAGGATGGGGTGGATTTTATGCATTATCCCTTATTTAGACTAAATTATTTTATTTGGATAAAATAATAAAGTTTTAGTTAAAAAATTTATTTGAATTTGACCAAAAATAAAGATTTATATAATTAAAATAAATAGTCAAGGCATCTAAAAATTTTTAAAAAACATAGTTTGAAATTAATTTTTTTGGCTATAGCTTTTTATATACCTCTAAACTACGGTGCTATAAAAAACATTTGGTACAATTTTTATATTCCTTCTTTTGATACAATGACTATTTATTTTTACTGTATATTTTTATCAGGTAAAATTTATAAAAAATATATTTTTAGAGCACCATAATTTAGAGCTATATAAAAATTATAGCCAAAATAATTAATTTTAAACTATGTATTTTTTATAACTTTTTATGTTCCTTGACTATTTATTTCAATTGTTTAAATCATTATTTTCAGGTCAAATTCAAAAAAAGATTAACTAAAACTTTATTATTTTTAGCCTAAATAATGTAGTTCTATCCAAGTTTTATCATAAATTGTATTCGAAAAAAAAATTATCTAAAGAAGTAACATACATAAAAGGTAAAAATATATTTTATTTTTAAAAAAAAAGCCACATATAAAGGAAAAATCCGCGTGGCAGGCGAGTGCACCCACACTCTTTGCCACATCAGCGACCAAGGGGTAGTGACTCTCAAAAGACCAAGCTAAGAGGGGTAAATAAGACCACAAATAGTTTAAGGCTATAACTAATAATTTGTGTCAAGTTTAAGGGGGTTTAAATGTATTTTGCCTTCTGTTAATTAAGGTAATTATCATATCAATCCCCTATCCCATTTTATGTTGCACATGTTCATTAAAGATTATCCAAAAAAAGTATTTTTTTATATTTTAAAATAATTTAACTTTAAACTTCTTATTTTTATTGCTACTGATATAATTATAGTCATACAAGTATCTATGGTTTGTTCAGACCACACGTTTCAAAAATCTTTCTTTTTTTTTTGTTAAATTTTATGCCAGTCCGCTACTATCGCATAAATTGAGATGAAAAGAAAAGAGTATGAGATTATAGATCCAATATTGAAAGCAGAGGGTGCCCTACATTACGTTACTCCCTTCGATCCACTTTAAGTTATATTTTTAGCTCCTTTCATATATATTAAGGAATTCACCTTTTCGCATAAATAAACAATAAAATTGACCATTAACCTTAATTTGCTCATTAAAAATATAACAAACTATTCCTAGGCTCTTTACTCCAAGGGCAACTTTGGAAAAAAGTAATTAATTGTTTTATATTTTGTCACTACCTGAATTTTTCACCCTCGAGGATCGTGATGGCGCCTACTCGTGGTAGCTAGGAAAGCCAAGAAACTTTGCGAACATTAACCTATCTTGTTTTATACATGATTAAACAATTAAATTATCAATGAATAAACAATTAAAAAGACAACAAAAAGTAAAATTTAGCGGAAGTCTAAACTAAATATAGAAACAGCATCTAGAAAGCCAATACAAGTCTCTACCCAGCACCTAGTGTCACAACAATACACGGACTATCTAGGATTACTACAAATAAGAGTTTGAAATAAAGGACAGAGTCTGTCTCGAATACAAATGTCAACAGAACATGAAAACTGAAAGAAGAGACGCCGGGCCTGCGGACGCCAGCAAGGCTACCTTGGAGTCTCGTGGACTGAAGGTCGGCTCCCTGACTACTGTTGCGCACCGTAAGCTGCTCCAACACCTGGATCTGTGCAAAAGAGCACAGAGTGTAGTATCAGCACAACCGACCCCATGTACTGGTAAGTGCCTAGCCTAATCCCGGCGAAGTAGTGACGAGGCTAGACCGGACTACCACATAAACCTGTGCAGTTATATATACATATACAGCGAAATCGAAATACAGAGATAAGTAACCAATATGGGAGGGAGAGAATGCTATGGGGGAAATAACAATTTCAAGTAAAAAGTCGTCCAGTAACGAAGGAAAACTACGCAACTCAGACATTAAATAAGAAACAGAAAATAACAAGTGCACAGCATCACTCTTCGTGCTTTTACTCTCATCCTCACCAAGCAATAATATAATAAAGTTTGCACGGCATCACCTTTCGTGCTTTTACTCTCTTTCCTCACATATAATCAATAGAATCGGCACGGAATGGTACATCGTGCGGTACGGTATCACCCTTCGTGCTTTACTTTCTTTCCTCACAATAAGCAAACAATGCCCGGTATCACCCTTCGTGATTTACACTCTTCCTCACCCAAATACAATCACAAACAACGGGCAAGAAAATAAATAAAATAATAATAGAAATTCCAGCAAGGGAACACAATTAAAACAATTAAATCACGGCAAGGGTACAACATCATTAATCTCAACGTCCCGGCAAGGGAAAATAACCAACAAACAATAATATCCGGGAAAGGGAACAATTTAAATACTCTTTCTCTTCCTTTCACTTTTATTTCATATCTCACTTTACCACTTGAGCCAATGCTCCAAAGGGTTCAACCATTTCATATACGTTCATCATTGTAATATACCTTGAGCCATTGCTCCTCGTTGTTCATAGGTCACAATTTCCTTTCACAAGCTTTTCACAACAAATAGGAATCATCACCAAGGCAAGAGAAATACAATGAAATCAAGATATTCACAATTTAAAGACTCACGGTCATGCTAGACACCAACGTATAGATACTCGTCATCATGCCTATACGTCGTACTGAATAAGAAGCAATTAGCTAATAAGACTTAACTCCTAGTCCCTCAAGCTAGGGTTAGACCAAACACTTGCCTTAATGCCTTGAATACAACTCAAGCCTCAATTATAGCTTTACCCCGCGATTCCACCTCCAATTCGCTTGTATCTAATCACAAATTACTTAATTACATTAATAAATACAAAATGAATCAACCCCAATGCATGAAAATGAGTTTTTCAATGTTTTACCCAAAAAGTCAAAAATTGCCCCGGGCCCACGTGGTCAAAATCCGAGGTTCGAGCCAAAACCCGATTACGCATTCCCCCACGAACTCAAATATCTAATTTGTTTTGAAATCGGACCTCAAATTGAGGTCCAAATCTCCAATTTTTGAAAAACCTAGGTTCTACCCAAAACACCCAATTTCCCCCATAAAAATCTTTGATTTTAAGTTGAAATCATGTTAAAGATGTAAATGATTGAAAGAAATGAGTAAAAACTAACTTACAATTTATTTGGAAGAAGGTTTGTTCTTGAAAAATCGTCCAAAGGAGTTGTGTTTTGAAAATGGGGTGAAAATGACTTAAAAATTGACTAAGTATAGAAAATTGCAGGTCTCTGATATGGGAATTGCGAACCCTGACCCTCAGATTAGGAATTGCGAAGTAGGGTTCGCATTTGCAAACCCTTCATAATTCCCCAGGTTTCGCATTTGTGATGATGTAGTCGCAATTGCGACTTGGCATTTGCGAGAAAAATATTGCATTTGTGATGACTGAGGATCTAGGTGGGCATCGCTTTTGAGATGGAATTTTTCGCAGTTGCGAAGAAGGCTGCCCATGTATTGTTTCACATTTGCGATGCATAGCTCGCATTTGCGAGGCTGGCTTCGCAAATGCGAAGCCTGCATGTTAGTTCATACTAGAAAATTTTAAGTTCAAAAATGCAACCCGTGGCCTATCCAAAACTCACCCGAGCCATCGGGGCTCCAAACCAAATATACACACAACCTCAAAATATCCTACTGACTTATTCGCGCGATCAAATCGCCAAAATAACATCATAAACATCGAATTAAACCCCAAAGTCCAAGAATTCTTTCAAACTTCATAAAATCTCAAATTTTCCAATTTAGGTCCGAATCACGTCAAACGACGTCCGTTTTTCACCAAATTTCACAGAAATATCTTAAATCATATATAAGAGCTTTACCGGACGCCGGAACCAAAATACGGGCGCGATACCAACACGTTCTAATAAATGTTTATTTCAAATTTCCTTAAATAATTTTAGAAAACAATTTTACAAAAAAAATTATTTCTTGGCCTTGGGACCTCGGAATTCAATTCCGGGCATACGCCCAAGTCCCATATTTTCCTCAGGACCCTCCGGGACCGTCAAACCACGGGTCCAGGTCCGTTTACCCAAAATATTGATCAAGGTAAAATTTATTCATTTTAAAACCAAAATTTAGCAATTTTTCATAGAATCTCACATTTAAGCTTTCCGACTACGCATCCAGGCTGTGCACGCAAATCGAGGCGACTCTAAATGAGGTTTTTCATCGTCCGGCTCCTTATAAATTATGTTAGGATCGGCCGGCTCATCCTCGGAATCCGAAATGAAAACAGAGACAGAACGAAATCACTTAGAAGTAAATAACCGTTCGTCATCGAACGGACAGAAGAAGGAAGTACCTGAGTCGGGGAAAAGATGAGGATAACGGCTCTGCATATCAGACTCGGACTCCCAGGTCGATGCTTCAAGAGGCTGACCTTTCCATTGAACACGAACAGAAGGAAACTCTTGGATCTCAACTGACGAACCTGACGGTCTAGAATAGCTACCGGCTCCTCCTCATAAGACAAGTCCTCGTCCAACTGGACAATCATGAAATCTAACACGTGGGCTGGATCGCCGTGATACCTCCGAAGCATGGACACATGAAATACTGGATGTACGGCTGATAAGCTCGGCGGAAGAGAAAGTCTATAAGCCACCTCTCCTATTCGATCAAGAATCTCAAACGGGGCAATGAACCTAGGGCTAAGCTTGCCCTTCTTCCCAAACCTCATTACGCCCTTCATAGGCGACACTCAGAGAAATACCCTCTCACCAACCATAAAATCCATATCTCAAACCTTGTGGTCTGCATAGCTCTTTTGCCTGGACTGAGCTGAACGAAGCCCATCCTGAATGATCTTGACCTTGTCCAAGGCCTCTAGAACCAGATCCGTACCCAACAACCGAGCCTCTCCTGGCTCAAACCATCCAACCGGAGACCTACATCACCTACTATATAAAGCCTCATAAGGAGCTATCTTGATACTCGATTGGTAGCTATTATTTTAGGTAAACTCTGCTAAAGGCAAAAACTGATCCCACGAACCTCCAAAGTCAATAACACAAGCTCGAAGCATATACTCTAAGATCTGAATAGTCCACTCAGACTAACCGTCCGTCTGGGGATGAAATAATGTGATCAGCTCAACCCGTGTGCCCAATTCTCGCTGAGCTGCTCTCCAGAAGCGCGAGGTAAACTGCGTATCCCGGTCCGAAATGATAGACACGGGCACACCATGAAGGCGAACAATCTCCCGAATATAGATCTCCGCAAACCTCTCAGAAGAATAGGAGACTGCCACAGGAATGAAATGCGCTAACTTGGTCAGCCTATCAACAATGACCCATATTGCATTGAACTTCTTCCGAGTCAGTGAAAGTCCAGTAAAAAAGTCCATAGTGATACGCTCCCACTTCCACTAGGGAAGCTCAATCCTCTAAAATAAACCACCAGGCCTCTGATGCTCGTACTTAACATGTTGACAATTCAAACAATGAACCACACATGCTATGATATCCTTTTTCATTCTACGCCACCAATAATGCTGCCGCAAATCCTGATACATCTTCGCGACTCCCGGATGAATAGAGTACCGGGAGCTACGGGACTCCTCCAAAATCAACTCTCGAAGCACATCCATATTAGGCACACATACTCAACCCTGCAATCTCAAAACTCTATCATCATCTAAGGTAACATACCTGGCACCTCCGCGCTGCATCGTGTCTCTAAGGACACACAAATGGGGATCGTCATATTGCCGATCATGGAGACGCTCCAATAATGAAGAATGAGTGACCGTGCAAGCTAACACATGACTAGGTTCAGAAACATCCAACCTCACTGTGACGATCCAAAGGGTCATCACCTATTTTCTTATCCATTTTGTACTTTCGAGGCCTCGAAAACCTCATTTAGAGTTGCTACATTTGCTTTCATAGTCTGGGCGCATAGCCGGAAAGCTTAAATTTGCAATTCTATAAAAATGCTAAATTTTGGTGTTAAAATGAATAAATTTGACTTCGGTCAACATTATGAGCCAACTGAACCGAGACCATGGTTGGACGGTCCCGGAGGGTCTGTAAGAAAATATGGGACTCGGCGTATGTCCGGAACAGAATTCTGAGGTCCCGAGCCCGGAAAATGAATTTTTAAAGGAAATTGTTTTCTAAAATTGTTAAGGAAAATTTAAATGAAAATTGATTAGAAAGTGTTGGTATCGGGACTGTACTTTGGTTCCGACACTTGATACAGATCTTATATGTGATTGAAGATGTTTCTGTAAAGTTTGGTTGAAATCGGACATCATTTGACGTGTTTTAAGGTTTGATTCATTGTTTTTTATGATAATTTGGAGATTTGATCGCATGGTTAAGTTCGTAGGATGTCATTGAGTTAGTGCATGTGTTTGGTTAGGAGCCCCGAGGGCTCGGGAGTGTTTCGGAGGTGTCTCGGAGTGGTTTTGGACTTATGGAAACAGCAGATTTTGCTTCAGCTGTTGCATGTCCCATTTCTTCTTCGCGAAGCCTCGATTTTTCTTTCAACGCGTTCCTATCCCTGCCTCACATTCGCGTAGGTTTATTTGACCCTGAGGGCTTAGATTTTTTTTCCACTTCACGTTGGCATGCATATGCTCGCATTCGCGTAGCTTTGCAGGAGTCCTTCATCGCGTTCGCGTGATGGGCCACGCGTTTGCGTAGGTTAATTTCTGGGGCACAACCTTTTTATTCTACACGTTCGCTTTCCCCTTCCCGCGATCGCGATGGATGCCCAGTGTTACTCATCGCGAATGCGATGATTAATTTCGCCCAGTTATTTCAATTTTTCAAAATAAAACCAGTGACGGGATTTTCATAACACTTCATGAACTCCCTCTTCTCCAAGGTTCTAGGGCGACTTTTGGAGTATTTCTTCACCAAAGTTTCTTGGGTAAACATTTTTTAACTCGTTTTCTTCATTTTCCATCATCAGCTATTGAAATCCTAGGCCTAAAACATGTAATTAAGGGTAGAAATTGGGGATTTGGGTAGAGTTAGGGATTTTTTATTTTTCTTGATTTAGACCTCGTTTTGGGGTCAAATTTGAAAACAAATTATATATTCGGGCTCGTGGGTGAATGGATGATATGATTTTGGTCTGAACCTTGTGTTTTGACCAAGAGGGCCCGGGATCGATTTTTGGGATTTTGGGAATAATGCTTGGAAAGCTATAATTAGGCCTTGGATTCGATTTGTTTAGCATGTATTGATGTTATGAAGTCGTTTATGTACAAATTTGATTGATTTGGAGCCGAATTCGAAAGGAAAGGCGGTTATTGAGGATTGAATTGGCCGTGGAAGTTTGAGGTAAGTGTTTGGTCTAACCCTAATTTGAGGGATTAAGAGTTGATTCCTATTTTCTATGTGGTAATTGTCGAGTACGACGTATAGGCATGGTGACGAGTATCTATACGTTGGTGTCTATCATGACCGTGAGTCTTTAAATTGTGAATATCTTGATTTTGTTGTATTTCTCTTGACTTGATGATTACTATTTGTTGTGAAAAGTTTGTGAAAGGAAATTGTGACCTATGAACATCAAGGAGCACTGGCTCAAGTTATATTGAAATTTTGAATGTAAATGAAATGATTGAACCCTTTGGAGCATTGGCTCAAGTGGTAAAGTGAGATATCAAATAAAATTGAAAGAAAGAGAGACAATATTTAAAATTGTTCCCTTGCCGGGATTTTGTTGCTTATTGGTTATTTTCCCTTACCGGGACGTTGAGATTATTGATATTGTGTCATTGCCGGGATTTAATTGTTTCAACTGTGTTCCCTTGCTGGGATATCTATTATTATTTTGTTTACTCCATTGCCCTTGTTTGTGGTTGTTATTTGGGTGAGGAAGAGTGTTAATACACGATGGCTGATGTCGTGCATTGTTTGCTTGTTGTGAGGAAAGAATGTAAAACACGAAGAGTGATGCCGTGCATTGTTTGCTTATTGTGAGGAAAAAGAGTAAAGCACGAAGGGTGATGCCGTACCGCACGATGTACCATTTCGTGCCGATTCTATTGATTATATGTGAGGAACAAGAGTAAAAGAACGAAGGGTGTTGTCGTACATATTTTATTATATCATTTCTTGGTGAGGATGAGAGTAAAAGCACGAAGGGTGATGTCGTGCACTTGTTGATCTCTGTTTCCTTATTAATGTTTGAGTTGTTTTATTTCCTTCGTTACTGGATGACTTTTACTTGAAATTATTATTTCCCCACAGCATGCTCCCTCTCCCATACTGTTTACTTGTCTTTGTATTGCGATTCTGCTGTATATATATACATAACTGCACAGGTTTATGTGGTGGTCTGGTCTAGCCTCATCACTACTTCGCTGGGGTTAGGCTAGGTACTTACCAGCACATGGGGTCGGTTGTGTTGATACTATACTTTGTGCTCTTTTGCATAGATCCAGGCATTGGACAGCAGCAGTAGCTTGGGAGTTAGACTTCAGTCCACCGAGGTAGCCTTGCAGGCGTCCGCAGGCCTGACGTCTCATCTATCTTTTATTTTAGTCTGTTATCTTATGTATTCGAGACAGACAGTTTGTACTTTTCTTTCTAACGGTTATATTTATTACTCTTAGCCAAACCTTGAGTCTAAAGGTTTCAGGTTGAGCAGGACGAAGACGAAATATGCGCGAGACGACGGACGCGGGAGTGGAAATGAGGCTTGACTCTCTAGTCATCCTTCAGAGGGGTAGTTTCAAGTACCTTGGGTCAGTTATCCAGGGGATCGGGGAGATCGACGAGGACACACCATATAGGGGTAGGGTGGATGAAGTGGAGGTTAGCAACGGGAGTCCTGTATGACAAGAAAGTGCCACCGCTACTAAAAGGTAAGTTTTATAAAGCAGTGGTTAGAACAGCCATGTTGTATGGGACCGAGTGTTGGCCGGTTAAGAACTAACACATTCAGAAGATGCAAGTAGCATAGATGAGGATGTTGAGATGGATGTGTGGGCATACAAGGATGGATAAGATTAGGAATGAAGATATTTCAAAGAGGGTGGGAGTGGCGCCCATGGAGGACAAAATGTGGGAAGCAATACTCAGATGGTTCAAACACATTCAGGGGAGGAGCACTGATGCACCGGTGAGAAGTTGTGAGCGACTGGCGGTGGTGGTCACGAGAAGAGGTAGAGGGAGACCTAAGAAGTATTGGGTAGAGGTGATCAGGCAGGACATGACGCGACTTAGGATTACTAAGGACATGTCCCTTGACATGGGAGTGTGGAGGTCGAGCATTAAGGTTGTAGGTTAGGGGGAAGTTGGGAATATTCCTACAGCGCGCTAGAGTGAGACTAGACAGTTAGGATTTAGGCTTAGGATGCTACTGATGCAAGGCTTTATATTATAGATATTAGTATACTTTCCTATTTCTCATATTTCCTATATTCCTTATATTGATGTTATTTTGTTATTTTATGTTATATTTTTTTATTTTATATAATTTATTATGAGTCTATTGCTAGTACTAACATATTATTGACACTTGTTTGTTTTTGTCACTTGTTTTTTTTTTTAGCCGAGGGTCTCTTGGAAACAGCCTCTCTGCCCCTCGGGGTAAGGGTAAGGTCTGCGTACATATTACCCTCCCCATACCTCCCTTGTGGGAATATACTGGGTTGTTGTTGTTGTTGTAGTGGTTCGTGAGTATGTGACACCAGTTCTTGGGTAGAGGTTATGTTGATTTTTCGCATTATTGTTCAGATACTTTAATTTAAGACTTCCACTTATTTACTTTATTTCATTGTTTTCATGATATTACTGATAATTGTTAAAAGAAGTTAATCAGTTAATGAAAAAGGTAGTTAAGGGTTAGCTTGACTAGCTCTCATTAGTAGGCGCAATCACAACCCCCGAGGGTGGGAAATCTGGGTCGTCACAAGTTGGTATGAGAGCTCTAGGTTTCATAGGTCTCACAACTCACGGACAAGCTTAGTAAAGTCTGAGGGATCGGTATGGAGACGTCTGTATTTATCCCTCAGAGGCTGCAGAGTTAGGAAAAGTTTCACATTTGTTCTTTCTTGTCGTGCGGTTTGGTTTCTCAATGCTAACAGAATTTCTACTGTGTTCTTCCGCAGATGGCGAGGACACGTGCTTCCTCATCTTCTGATAAGCAGTCCAAGCCCTAGGTAGCTCCTACTAGGGGCAGAGGACGAGGTCGAGGCCGTGCTAGAGGACGAGGTAGGGGTAGAACTCAGCCCCAGTAGCACCAGTGGTGGAGCCTCAGGTTGACTTTGACGAGGAGGTTTCGGCCCCAGCCCCAATAGTTCCGATGGGCCCAGATCAGGTCCCAGAGGGGTTTATTGCTACCCTAGTTCTTCAGGATGCTCTGGTCCGATTGGTGGGTCTTATGGAGAGAGTCACTCGAGCAGGTTTACTTCCTGTAGCACCAGCCGTCTCTCAGGCTGTAGGAGGGGACCAGACTCCTGCTACTCGTACTCCGGAGCAGGTAGCTCCTCAGATTCAAACTCCAACAATTCAGTCAGTTGGAGAAGCTCAGCCAGGTGTGGTAGCCCAGGCCAGTGATGGGGCAGCTATGTCTGCCGATGCTTTATAGAGATTGGATAGGTTCACCAAGCTTTTCACTACTACCTTCAGCGATGCATCTACCAAGGATCCTCAAGATTATTTGGATAGCTGCCACGAGGTTCTTCGGAACATGGGTATTGTTGAGACCAATGGGGTTGATTTCGCTACATTCCGGTTGTCTGGATCTGCCAAGACTTGGTGAAGGGATTATTGTTTAGCTTGACCAGCAGGATCTCCAGCCTTGACCTAGGAACAGCTCACGCATATATTTTTGGAGAAGTTTCTCTCTATTACACAGCGAGAGGCCTATCGGAGGCAGTTCGAGCGTCTCTATTAGGGATCCATGACAGTCACCCAGTATGAGACCAAGTTTATTAGGTTGGCCCCCCATCCTATTGTTATACTTCCCACTGAGAGGGAGAGAGTGAGACAGCTTATTGATGGACTCATTCAGTCTATTCATCTCCAGATGGCTAGAGAGGATAGGAACAAGATATCCTTTCAGGAGGCGGCCAATGTGGACCGGAGGATTGAGATGGTATTGTCACGGGGGGGTGGTCATAGAGCAGATAAGAGACCCTGTTAGTCAGGCCGATTCAGTGGTGCCTCTTCTGGAGGAAGAGATTCATATGATAGGGGTTAGCCTTCTAGGCGTTTCCAGTCAGCCCTCCAGGTTTCTCAGGGTGCCCCAGGTGGTCGTGGTTCTCACGCGCACTATTCTGATCAGTAGCCATTCGGTACACCGCCAGCTCCTATCAGTGCACCGCTACTTCAGAGTTTCCTTGGTGGTCATTCAGGTCGATAGGGCTAGCAGACTCAGCATTCGAGGGCTTGTTACACTTGTGGTGACATGGGTCATATTACCAAATTTTTCCCTCGAGCACCGAGCAGTTCTCAGCACCAGGGTTCTCGTGCCATGGTTCCGGAACCAGGTGTTCCACAGCCTGCCCAGCTAGCTAGAGGTGGGGGTAGAGGTGCCAGAGGTGGATGTAGAGGTCATAGAGGTGGAGTTCAGAGTGCCAGAGGTAGAGGCCAGCCAGCAGCAGGCCGTCCCAGAGAGGTAGATTAGAGTGGTGGTGCCCAGCCCCGATGTTATGCTCTTCAGGCTAGGCCCGAGGTAGAGGCTTCAGATGTGGCTATTAAGGGTAGAATTTTGGTTTGTGATAGAGATGCTTCGGTGTTGTTAGATCTGGGGTCTACGTATTAGTATGTGTCATCCTATTTTGCCCCGTATTTGGTCATGCCTAGTGATGTATTAGGTATTCCTGTTTATGTGTCTACGCTGGTGGGTGATTTTATCGTGGTCGATCAGGTCCATCGTTCTTGTGTTGTGGTAATTCGGGGTCTGGAGACTCATGTAGATTTGTTGCTTTTAGATATGGTTGTCACACCTCTTTTTTCACGGCGCTTTAACATACTCCCGGCGAAAGGGAATATATATATAAAAGCGTAAAAAGAGTTTTTCCAAATAAAGGACGGTCGGAACGGGATTAGTTAAAAATTTTCAGAGTCGCCACTTGAGAATATAATGGTGTCTCAAGTCACCGAATTAATCCCGAACCGAGGAA
>MU723854.1:0-23025 GCA_026770625.1 Nicotiana glauca
TCCTTTAAATTGGAAAAAAACTCCCTTCCACCACGCCCTTCGCGGGGTGCGGTAGCGCCAAAAGGAGGTGTGACATTACTCACCACGAACTGGCAAAATCTCTAGCCCGCGATGCCTTTGCCCCTCAAACTGGCCTCCACGCGCGTCGAATCTAACCAAAAATAGAGCGAATACATAACAATATGCTAAAGGAACAATACCCAATCGAAAACAATCAAATTCGGGCACAATTCCTGAAATTACCAAAACCCGAGCCCCTGGCCCATATCTCGAAATCCAGAAATTTTTACATCAATACGATCCTTATCTCGCCATGAGTCTATACATACCAAGAACTCCCAAATCCGAGCTCAAATGACCTATCAAATTCCAATTTGAAGTTGTCAAAAACTCAAGCCCTAGTTCGTAATTTTAGGCTCCATTTCCATGAATTTCTAGACCAATTTCACAACATAATCATGTTTTAAGACCAAGATTCTTACCTCACGTTGATTCCTCTTGAATCCCTATGAAATTCCCGTCCAAAAGTTGCCAAGGACGTTCAAATATGGAGGAAAATAGCTTAACTCGCAGGCCTATTTCCGCTTCTGCGATACAAATGTCGCTTCTGCGACTTCCGCTTCTGCGGATTTTCTTCCACTTCTGCGGTATCCCTCATTTTGCCCAGGATCGCTTCTGCGGTCCATAACCACTTCTGCGATGATCGCTTATGCGGAACGTTGTCCGCTTCTGCGGAAAAATGCCAACCGTCCACTTTCCGCTTCTGCAACTCCTCATACGCTTCTGCGTAACCGCTTCTGCGTAACCGCTTCTGCGGTCCATTTCCGCAGAAGCAAAAATATCAGATACCAGATCCTTCAACAGTCCTGAAACTCCAAATTTCATCTCGTTAGCCATCCGAAATCACCCCGAGGCCCCCGGGACCTCAACCAAAAATACCAATACATCCTATAACATCATTCAAACTTGCTCGAATCATCAAAACACATCTAACAACACCAAAATCATCAATTCTTATCGGATTCAAGCATAAGTTCTTTAAAAACTTTCGAAATGCACTTTCGATCAAAAACCCAACCAAACGATATCCGAATGACCTGAAATTTTGCACACATATCCAAAATCACCTAACGAAGCTACAGCAACTCTCGGAATTCCATTCCAACCCTCGGATCAAAATCTCACCTATCAACCGGAATTCGCCAAAATTCAAACTTCGCCAATTCAAGCCTAATTCTACACTGGACCTCTAAATTCAATTCCGATCACACTCCTAAGTCAACAAATCACCTACCGAAGCTAACCAAATCATCGAAAATTACATCTGAGCCCTCTAACTCATAAGTCAACTTTCGGTTGACTTTTATAAAACAAGCCTTCCTTAAAGAGACTAAGTGTCTCATTTTCTACCAAAACCAACCCAAATCAATTCTAACACGCCAAACACTGATAACGAAACATGAAGAAGCATGAAATGGGGAAAACAGAGCAGTAATACATGATACGACGGGTCGGGTCGTCACACCTCGTCACTATTCTCCGGGGTTAGGCTAGATACTTACTAGGCACACATTGATTACGTACTCATGCTGCACTTCTGCACTAAATGTGTAGGATCTGACAGGTTTATTTGGTGGTCATCTTGGCGCGTAGGTGTTGGACTTTAAGCTATTGGGCTTCAAAGTAGAAGAAGTGTGAATTGAAAATAGAGGGAAAATGAAAATTTGAAGAAGTGAACTTTTGTCTTGCACTTTGTCCCTCATTGGTGAGGGACAACCACATTTGTGTGCTTATATATAGAATCACTTCATAAAGCTCTTAAAAGGAGTTGAAGAGAATTAATCCTCGGGTCGTCGTCGTCGTCGTCGCTCGCTCGGCTCGGCTTCGGCTTTGGCTTTGGCTTTGGCTTTGGCATTGGATTTGGATTTGGATTTGGATTTGGATTTGTCAAATGATCGATCGATACGATTATTTAAAAAAAAAATTATTTAATTATTTAATAATTAGTTAAATGTCAAATCACTGCTGAAAATACGCCAGAACCTCTCTGGTTGCGGTTCTGCCACGACCGCGGTAGAACCGTGGCAGACAGATTCGGAGAGCCTCTCTGACCGCGGTTCTGCCGCGACCGCGGTAGAACTGCGGCAGGCAACGTATTCTTCTAAAAAGGCACTTTTTTCCAGACACCTCTTCTGATAATTGCCTATAAATTCTGAGGTAAGGCTCCATTTTCTACACACGAAAAATACTCCAGAACTTCTTTCTTTCTGAATATACTGCATCCTAATTCGCAGTCTCTCTCTCTCTCAAATTCGTAAGTGTGATTTTGCTCCGTTCTTTGAGTTCGTTGGTGTCCTACAGTTTGTATTTCCACTGTTGCAGGAAGGTTTATTCCGTTTTATCCTGGGAGGATTTAGTCCATTACCTTGGCAACGTGTGAGGGGGTTAAAATTCCTTAAGGACACACAAGAAACTTGTGGACTCGGAATATTTCTGATTCTCTACTATCTTCTAGATTTCTTTAATTCTCCTAACATTTTTTTTCTGATTTTTGGTTTAACACAATAACGCTCACAGTAGGCGTAGCTACTAAGGAGACCTTATGGTGAGCTGCAAATTCCAGGCTATGTATCGCAGCCCACAGAGTCTCCAGTACTATTTACCCTATCATGTATTGTTTATATTCCATATGGATGTTGTATTATTATTGTATTCTTAATAAGTGTTCATTCACTTGTGACACCGGGTTTAGAGATATTCTGTAAATTGTTTACGGTTTTGCCTAGCATTTATGCACTTTTATTATTTATTCTATTTAAAATGTAAGTTTTCATGATTTAAAGCATTAATTTCTGTATCTAATAAGATTCACAATTTTGAAACTTATAAAATGCATAGATAAAAGATGGTACTTCACCGTTGGCTTGCCCAATGACGACGTTGGGCGCCATCACAACCTATAATGGGTTCTAGGTCGTGACATCATAAATCCAAGAATTATATGCAAATTGCAAGCTCATAAAACTGACATTTTAATATATGCGGAGGAAGCGGAGAAGACATTGTATATCCATCTAAATTCTTTCGATCTTTTCGAATATAATGGCACTTGTAGATCTTTCGGCAGCTCAACAATAACTAGGTGAATGTATATTTTGCCTTCTTTACTGTTCATATTTGTAATGGAGACTGTCAATGAAGTGGGATTAATTTTTTTTTTAAAATTGAAGGCTCTTAGTAATGTACTAGAGAAGACTATGTGGTTGGAGAAGTCACCAAGGATCTAAGGCAGTTGATGACAGAAGTGAAAGGAGGAGAACGTCCTACTTAATGTCTGTTGCGACACCCTAATCTTCAATTAGACACATGCTAGATAGTCTTAAGTAATGTTGTAAGTACGTAATTTTTAATTCCCGCAAATTTTAAAGTTAGTTTTAGTATTTTAATATTTTAAAAATATCTACTTGTGTTATTATACGATATTAGTTTATTTTACTTTTAATTTAAAAGCGTAAATTTAAAACACAAAAATATTTTTAGTTTGTCTTATTATACATGTTTATTTTTGTTTTTATTTATTTAAGTTCATTAGTATCGTTATACTAGTATTACCTTAAGTTTTTCATAAATTTTTATATTCCTATTTTTAGTATAATCTTTAAAAAGTATAAAAATAATTTCGTTTTAATTCCATTTCAGTTAAAGTTAATTTTTAATTATATTTTATTATTTGTGTTACTTTTATTTTATTCTTAGAAGACAAGAATGAATCTTGGGCCAATCTTGTGTCTTGAAAGGTCCAATTTTCGGCCCAAATTTCCCTTAGCCCACTAACCCAAAGCCCAAACCCTAGAAAGACTAGCTTCCTTCTTCTTCAACCTGGACAAGAACAAAACCTAAGCATAACTTATAATCTTCTTCCTCGAGAGACAAGACTATAGCAATAAAAACCCTAGAAAGAGGACCTTAAAAAAAAACGCCCATGGCAGCTTCTTCTTCTTCTCCTTAATGACACACACGACCATAACCATCATAACCAGCCGCAGAACTGGTCGGCCGCCGGCCACCACCAATATCACCAGAAATCCACCAAGAACCCTTGAAACTCGTCATCACAACACCCTGAACGACACCGGACCTCCTCTCCATCTCCCGGCGACCGCACCACCCCAACTTCCTCTCAAACCTGCTGTCACACAGACCCCATTACATTTGAACTCAAACGTAACAAAAACGAAAAAGGGCCAAATATACCCTCTACTATTTCAATTATGTCCCCCGTTATACTATTGGGTAATATATATCCCTACCGTTATACTTTGGGTTCAAATATACCTCTTATTTAAACCGAGGGACACGTGTCAACGTCCTGTTGGCCATTTCTAAATATCTCCTAATTAATTAAAAAGACCCATTATCCATACCCGAAAAATGATTTTCTAAAGTAGTTTTTCTAAAAGTTTTTTTTACTAAAAACTAAAGGAAAAAAACAGAAATATTTTTTATTCCAATTTTTACAAAAAAACTAAAAAATATATTCTAAAACAATACTTTTTGTAAAAGCAGAAATAAAATGTAAAAAGAAGTTTCTAAAGAAATAGTTTTGTAAAAACTAGAAAAAAAAATCTAAGTGTATTTTACTAAAAACTAAAAAAATTATAAATATTTTTTTCCAGTTTTAAGAAAAATATTGCTTTTAAAAAAAAACTGAAAAATAATTTCTAAGGCAATTGTTTTTGGAAAAATTAAAAACAAATTGAAAAGCAATTTTCTAAAGAAATATTTTTGTAAAAATTGAAAAAAACAAATATTTTCTTTTTTATCAGTTTTTAGTTTAAAAATTTTCAGTTTTTCCAGTTTTTACTGCTATAGAAAATTTCTTTTCAGTTTATTTTTTTCAAATTTTACAAAAATCATTGTTTTAGAAAATAAATTTTCTGTTTTTTTAAAGCAATTTTTTTTGTCCAAATTGGAATTTTTTTTTCGCTTTTTTAGTTTTTTCCAGTTTTGCCGTTAAAAATTGCTTTAGAAAATTATTTTTGGAGTATGGATAATGAGTCCTTTTAATTAATTATGAGATATTTAGAATTGACCAACATGACATTGACACGTGTCCCTCCGTTTAAGTGAGGGGTACATTTGAACCCAAAGTATAACGGTAGGGTATATAACCCAATAGTATAACGGAGGACAGAACTGAACAATATATCATAGTAGAGGGTAAGCTTTCTGTTGAGACCGGTCTCCTTTCTTTGAGAGCTCCGTTTGAGTTTGTAAGGCTGTCCAGTCGAGTTGCTTTTTGTGAGGAAGATTTTAGTTTTGTGTTTCTGGTTAGGTTCAAATTTTTCGGCGAGGTTCAGAGTTCCGTTGGTCCTTGTCACCGAATTTTTCGTTTGGTTTTCGAGCTTGTACTGCTGTGTTTTTTTTGCATATTAAATCGATTGAAACTCCATCTATCAGATTTGGTTATTTATGCCTCTGCTTGAGTTTTTACCAAATTATATTTGCTGGTTCAAGTTATGCCGTTAAGTTTGTGTTGGAATTTTGAATTGGAGTATATTTGAGTTTTTCGGCTCGTGACAGTTTCAATTCGAGTTCGAGGAGTTCATCCGGATTAGATCTAATTAACGCCGAAAAGGTCATCACTCTCATTGAGGTTCAACTCTTCAACCCTTACTCATTTTATCTTAGCCGAATATTAATTGCTTGTTTGCTGGTTTGATTCTATGATTTGTTTAGCTATTATCTCCGGTTTTGAGTTTGTTCGTTTAGTTACCTGCTTGCATATTACTCGAATTGGGTTATAGCCGAATATGATTTTATCAGAGTATAGAAATGGGGTTGTGGGGGTAAAATTAAAAGAAAAATTAGGTTCAAAATAGTAGTGTTGTTCTTTTATTCTTGTTTTAGCTAATTTAAGTCGCTAGAAGCATATTTAGGCCGATCACACTTGGGTAGGCAAGCCTTAGGATTTTATTAGTGCTGAGGCAAGAGGTCGTTCCCTTAGTTAAATTTATTTGGGGAATGCCCCAAAGGATTTGTATATATTTCTATCCGGGATATGCCTCGAAGTATTTGTATTTGGAGGTCGAATGTAGAACTCATAGTATTTTATTTACATTTTCATTTTTTCTTTTATTATGTGGGACGACCTCGAGCCTCTTTGATTGTTTATTTTCTTTTTTCTTGTTATTACCTCAATCGGAATGTTTTCTAAAGCCAACTAGATCGAGTACACAACCGTGACCTTTACGGGACTTGGGAAGTGCCTAACACCTTTTTCCCGAGTCAAATGAACACCCTTACCTGAATCTATGGTGCTAACTTAGTTTTGGAGTCTCAAGTGTTTTGAAAGGAAAATTATTTTTAAAAAAACGGTGACCTGGAATACCAAAAGCAATATCTTGTGGCGACTCTGAGTTATTTCCTTTTGAACAAAATTTTGTCACGTTCTAATTGAAAACCCTTTTCAAGGTTTTACTAAATCTTTTTATTACTTTAACAGGGTTTAGTGAGGTTGGTTAAAAAAGGGGTGTGACATCTCTGGAGACTCTGCTGGGGAGTTGCGGGTTCGAGCTAGTACTTGATTTTGTTGGCTTTTGGAATATTTGGTTGAGGTTTTTATGCTTTTCCATTAACTTTACTTGATTTTTATTATGCTTTTATGTTTTGTTATTTGCTAGTTGCTTATTTGTTTATAGTTTTTGCTTTACGTGTTTACTGTTTTATAACTGTCATCATTTTCATAACCGCAAGTCTTCTTTCTGCAATAAGTCTTTCGGAGTACGTTTGAGCGTACACGGCCTTTTTGTGAGTCACCCGTGTCTTTAGGGGGTGGCGTGGGAGCGTGGAGTGGGCAGACAGCTAGAGCAGCCATCATCGACCACGTGCCGCCCTGAATTGCCTTGTCCAGTGAACCCCAACCGTAGGTCAGCCTTTAGGTCATACTTATGTGCTTCATATCATTTAAAACTAGCAGGTTCGGTCCCAGGCACCATGTCCCATTGTAGGAGGCCTATTCAAATTATGTCAAAATGGACTTATGGCCCAAAAAGGCATTCAATCATCCCTATGTGCTACATGATGCATCTTTTTAGGGGTAAAAGGGTTATTTGGCGGACCAAGGATATTTGAGGGTGAAATATAAAATGAAGTAGGTGATTCTATACTTTCCCATTATTTTTCAAAAATGAAAAAGAAAATCCAAAAAGATTTTACACTTTTCCATTATTTTCCAAAAAAAAAGACAAAAAAATAAAAATAGAAAATCCAAAAAAGATTTTAGACTTTTCCATCATTTTTCCAAAAAGACAAAAAAATTTAAAATAGAAAATCCAAAAAGATTTTACACTTTCTCATTATTTTCCAAAAATAAAAAAGAAAATCCAAAAAGATTTTACACTTTTCCATCATGTTTTCAAAAAAAAATCAAAAAAAGAGAAAAAAGAAAATCCAAAAAGATTTTACATATTTTATCATTTTCCAAAAAATTAAAAAAAAAGGAGAAACAGAACATCCAAAAAAGATTTTACATTTTCCATCATTTCTCAAAAAAACTATATTTTTTCCAAATTAATGTCATTTTTTTAAGCTTTCACCCATATCCAATCTTCCCGACGAACCTGATTCTCGTCTTTCGGGGCGAGATGCGTAGGCAAACCACATAAGGTCCGGTCTTCCTAGTAAGTCTTAGTTTCTTGGCTTGCGGGGTCTTAGCATAATATTGTATGTTTAGCCACTTTTGGCCACATCGGCCATTCTTGCAAAATGGGGTCATTTTTGTAAAAGTGGTTCAATTACCCATGCCTTAGGATTTTGAGTCCACAACTAGGTGTCATATTAATTTAAGGTCCTTCCTTTTTTAGTTTGTATCTTTAGCCACTTCTGGCCATATTGGTCGTTTCTGCAAAATGGGTCATTTCTACAAATTGATTTTAGGCCATGCTTATTGGGAGTTTGATTCCATATAAGATTTAGTGAGGCATTTTCATATCTTTGCGTTCACCTTTGCTGAGTTTGAACTTCTAGCCACTTTAGGCCACATAGCTTAATTTTCAAAAAATTACCCAATCGTGCCATGTAAGTGTCCAATAGAAGGTGTCGTGGCGTCACATGTGTCTTGAGTCACTAACTCTATTTGATCTTATTTTTTTCATTCAGGTATGTATCAATTTTCTAGAGTTTGAGCATGAGAAATACTCCAGGACTATTCTAGTCAAGACCATTGCATGCACGAGCTGCTTGATGAAATTTTTTACTTTTGGTCTATCTTATGTTATCTTTTAATTTTTAGTCTTGTACAGTAGTGTCGATGTAACGACCCAATCGGTCGTTTTGAACTTCTACACTTTGGTCGCCAGTTCTCGGGCATAACTTGCCCCGTGTTATGTATTATGACTAATGTAGATCGTTGGTTTTGGTTTTCAGAAAAAATTTGGAATGAATTTGAAAGAATAGTCCCAGTTGGAAGCTTTGAATTTGAAAGGTTTGACAAAGAGTTGAATTATTTGTATATAAGCTTGGATCGGATTTTTTATGATTTGGTTAGCTTCATTAGGCGATTTGTGTCTTAGAGCGTGATCGGAATTGGTTTTGGAGGTCCGGTGTAGAATTACGCTTGAATTGACGAAGTTAATATTTGGCGAATTCCAGTTGATGGGTGAGATTTTAATCTGAGGGTCAGAATGGAATTTCGAGAGTTGCTGTAGCTTCGTTATTTCATTTGTGATGTGTGTGCAGAATTTCAGGTCATCCAGACGTCGTTTGGTTGGGTTTTTGACCAAAAGCATGTTTCGAAAGTTTTTGAAGAACTTAGGCTTGAATTCGATATGAATTGATGGTTTTGATGTTGTTTGAGGTGTTTTGATGATTGGAACAAGTTTGAATGATGTTTTAGGATATGTTGTACTTTTGGTTGAGGTTCGGGTGAGTTTCGGGTGGTCAATCGGACCAGTTTTGGCCTTTTGTTCATCGCGTGAGGCTGCGATCGCATAAGAGAAATTTGGGAGGCAGGCATTTTGTTCATCGCGTCCGCGGTTGGGTGTTCACGATCGCAGTGAGTTAAACGGTGCAGCATCGCATTTGCATGGGAGAATCCACATTCGCATAAGAGGAGTTGAGGGGCCGGTAGAGTTGTTCTTCGCGTTCGCGTAGGTTTCGAATGAAAGGCATCGCGTTCGCAGGGCCCCAGTCGCGTTCGCATAGGGTTATTTTGTGAGACCGGAATTTTTTGTTTTGTAATCACGAGCATTGGGTCGCGATCGCATAGAGGAAAGGTAAGTGCTGGGCAGAAGTTTATAACTTCATTTCATCCACGATTTTGGGTCATTTTTCACCCATGGTTGCTCGTTTTTGGAGATTTTTGGAGGAAATGAAAGAGGTATTCAAGAGGAATCGACTTGAGGTAAGTCTTAAAAGTTGATATAATTGTGAAATTAACGTAGAAATTCATGAAACCTTAGCTAAAAGGGAAAGGACTAGGGCTTGGAAATTGGAGATTTTAAATTGGGATTTGATAGGCCATTTGAGCTCGGATTAGGGAGTTCTTGACATGTATGAGCTCGTGGGAAGATAGGAAATCTATTGATCTGAAAATTTCTGAGTTTCGAGAAGTGGGCCCGTGGCTCAGGTTTTGGTAATTTGGGATTTGTGCACGTTATTGTTTGTTTTTGCTTGGGCTTTGTTCCCTTAACATATTATGATGTATTCGCTCAGATTGTGGATAGATTCGATGTGTGTGGAGGCCGATTTGAGGGGCAAAGGCGTCGCGAGCTAGAGATTTCGCCGATTCGAGGTGAGTAATGATTGTAAATAATATCCTGAGGGTTTGAAGCCCCGGAATGCACATCGTAGTGCTATATTGAGGTGACTTGTACGCCGAATAGCGAGCGCGGGGTAGAGCACCGTTGGGGTTTATTCTTTTTTCCTGCATCCAAAGAAAAATTTTGAGTTTTGCGGGGGAGGTTGGTTCGTGCCTTTGTCTGCTTGTTTTTCTTTGCTTTGCTCAGGAGATCATGTTTATTTTATTCTGGGCAACATCGGGTTGCCATAGAAATAATGTTTTTGAAAAATTATGCATTTATTTGATGAGATAGAGTTATTTAGAAAATGTAGTGGTATATAATATCAAGTAAATTGGATGAACTAATGACTGCTACACTTTTAGAGACATACGGCTTCTTTGCGTTAGAATTTTGAGGGTCCTCCAAAAATTCTGCCCCAGTTTAGCAAGCAATCCTTTGGCCGTTCTGCATGTGAAGAAGTTTGTTGGACCTTCTTCGGAATTTTGAGAATACTTCTCAAAATTCTGCCACAGTTACTTAACCGATTCTTTGACTGTCTTACATATGATGATGTCGGGTGGACTTGCTCTAGAATTTTGAGGGTCCTCCTCAAAATTTTTCCTTGTTGTGGGAAAATGAAAATTTTATTAAGATGTGACCGAACCCACAGGGCTACCTATGTATCCTCTTAAACGGGAATCAGGTCAAGCGTAGTTTAGTAACATCAGATGAAGAAATACAAGCAATTTAAAATATAGTATCTCTTGAGTGCGTCCGAATTGGTAGGCTTTGGCAAAATTTCTCCGTCCATTTCTACAAGTATGAGTGCTCCTCTTGATAGTACCCTGTGAACGATGTAAGGACCTTGCTAGTTAGGTGAAAAATTTCCCTTTGGTATCATCTTGATGTGCAAAGATCCGCATTTTGACTGAAACTTATTTGTTATTATCATGATTTGGGCTGATTGCCATATTTAGGTTTTGTGCCAATTATTTGAACCCTTCAGGGATTTTATCACTATTTCCTCAATATTTTGACGTATTATTTGAACTCAGTCCTGTTGATATCTACAAATTTACAAACTCAACCAATTTTACTCAGATTTGAAACTTAAATGATATTTCTAAATGAAATTTTGGGCTGAGAACTACTGTTTTACAAATGTCCGAGGGGCTTATGATGATTTTTGGATTGAGTGAGGCCGAGGGCCATGTGTGAGGATATCTTGAGTGATATGAGGCTGAGGGCCTGCGATATATTTATATTCCACGAGATGTCTAGAATGATGTGAGGCCGAGTGCCGAGTGCCGAGAGATGATGCCATGAGGTGGCTTGATATTGCGCTTGGGCCGTAAGGGGCCCCTCCCGGAGTCTGCACACCCCCAGTGAGCGCCGTCAATGATATGTGGATCGGGCTGCACGCCGCAGCGGTTACTATACTATTCTGAGAGTGATCTGAGAGAGTGAACCCGAGGGTCTATGAGTGTTCTGAGAGCGAGCCCGAGAGGCTGGTACTGTTTTGAGATATTGCCTGAGGGGCAAACTTTTATGTGCTCATCTTGCATATTTACTTGTCTTTTTACCTGTTATACTATGGTATTTGTTCCTGAGGGGCGGATCTTCTGTGCTTATCGGCACTAACTATTTTGAAATCATTTTGTAACTGTTGAAAGGATCATTTTCAAAAGCGATTTAAACTGAGCCAAGATATTTCTAAAGATTTCATAGCTTCACTAATTTCTCAAAGGATTGTACCCTGCTTTTATACAGCATGTTGGTTGCTTTACATGATTTCTTACTACTCAGTTGTTATTTACCTTTATTACTCACTGAGTTGGAGCACTCATTTTACTCCCTGCACCTCGTGTGCGGATGTAGGTATTTATTCACCCAATAACGGGTTTTGGTTGATTGAAGGCAGAGCTATAGGAGTTTAGCGAGGTGACTGCCAGCGTTCGCAGCACCGCTTCTCTCGCTTTTGTTCATTATTCCTATTCCGTGTATTTTTTTTATTTTTGTTTTAGGCCTTTTAGAACTATATTCACTCTCTAATAGATGCTCGTGACTTGTGACACCCCGATTAGGGTTTTGTTGGGTTGTACTTCCGCTAAATAGTATCACTAAATCATATTTAAACTGCTTATGAATGGTTTAACTACTTTAAAAAGGTGTTCTATAATGGTCTGGTTGGCCTTGTCTTCACGAGAGGCGCCATCACGACCGGAGCGGGGTTTGGGTCATGACAGTCGAGTCTATCAGTCTAGTTAAGATTGTCGATTCCTTTGTTATAGTACTTCCTATTTTGTATTTGAAAAACCAAAAAAATTACAAATGAAAAATCCAAAAAGATTTTTATTTTTAGTTTATTTGTCCATTACTTTTCAGAACTACGCTTGATCTGATTCATGAGGGACATGATACGTAGGCAACCTACATAGGGTTCGATCGAATCATTTCTTTTGAAAAATAAAAAAAAGGATTAAAAAGAAAAAGAAAAAAGAGAGATGAAATTGTGGATATGAGAAATAGGAGGAAAGAAAAGAGCGATAATTAAAAAGAAAAAGAGAGGAAGGAAAATGAGCAACCCAAGAAGTGCTAGAAAAGAAAGAAAAGAGAAGGTTGAAGTGAACAAAATTGGGATGATGCCAAATGACCTCGTGACCCTCAAACTCGTTCTAGAACAGTTCATTGTTGCTAAGGGCGTTGCACGCAATGTGATATTTCTATCTGATAAATTCTCTAAGGCTAACATGTTGTCTTTATTTTGCTCCTCTTTGTTACTTTCATTATAACAGAGGGTGGTTAGTTTGTGGTACCTTGGTGATTTATTGCCACGACCCAAACCCAGATCCGGTCGTGATGGCGCCTCTCGTGGGGACAAAGCCAGCCAACTAAACCCAATTCATCGTTTTAAAACAGTTGAACAGTTCATAAGCAGTTTAAATATGATTTAATAATAATAATTAGCGGAAGCACAACCCGACACAACCCAAACTGGGGTGTCACAATTCACGAGCATCTATTTGAGTATAACTACAACTATAAGGCTTGAAAAATTCAAATTAAGACTGATAAACAAAAGGAAGAAAATGCGGTGCTGCGAACGCTGGCAGTCACCTCGCGAAACTCAGAAAACTTAGCCTCCGACCAGCTCAGAACCCACAACCATGTAAACAAATGCCCGTATCTGCACACGAGGTGCAGAGAGTAAAGTGAGTACTCCAATTTAGTGAGTAATAAGAAATCACATAAAGCAGACCATTCTGCGGTATAGAAGTAGTGAAAAACCCTTTGAGAAAAGCAGTGAAGCTATGAAATCTTTGGAAATATCTTAGCTCAGTTTAAAACCTCTTTGGAAAATGACCTTTTCAACAGTTAAGCAAATGATTGCAAAACAAATAGTGCAGGTAAGCACAGAAGTCCGCCCCTCGGGCACCACACTCAATTAACAGATAATGACAGGCGATCCAGTAGATATCGCATGAAGAAGCACAAACAACAGATAATGGCAGACAATGAAATAAAGTAACACATAGAACAATACCAATACCGTTGCAGCATGCAGCCCGATCCATATATCGCGGCGGCGTGGAGCCCGATCCATATTTATCGTCGACGACACTCACTGGGGGTGTGCAGACTCCGGGAGGGGTCGGCCCAAGCACAATATCAAGCCATCTCGTGGCATCAGATCTAGGCCCTCGGCCTCATATCAATTCAGTATCTCACTTTTGCGCCGTTCAGCCTGACCCAAAAGTATCCTCACTATACAGGCGCTCGGCCTTACTCAGTCAAAAATCACATAAGCCACTAGAACAACAATAAAATATGATGCTCAGCCCAAATATTATTGGAAATATCATTTCAACTGTTAAAGCAAAATAACTTGGCTGAGTCTTAAAAACAGTGGAAAATACATGACTGATTTCAAGTATAAAATTCAAAAGAGTGAGACAATATCAATAACAATCCCCGAAGGGTTCAAATAGCTGGCACAAAGCCCAAATATGACAATCAACCCAAATTACGATGATAACTAGTAAATTTTAGTCAAATACGCAGTAAATTCATCAATCGGGACGGACCAAGTCACAATCCCCAACGGTGCGCTACCCCACGCTCGCTATCCGGTGTGCAAGTCACCTCCATATAGCCCTACGATATGCAAATCCGGGGTTTCAAACCCTTAGTATATCATTTACAATCATTACTCACCTCAAACCGGCGATATCTCTAGCTCACACAACGCCTTTATCCCTCGAATCGTCCTCCACGTGCGTCGAATCTATCTAAAACCAGAACGAATACGTCACGATATTCTAAGGGAAAAAAACCCAAGCAAAAACAATCTAAAAATATCAAAAATCCCAAAATTAGCAAAACGTAAGCCTCGGACCAACTTCTCGAAACTCAAAAATTTTCACATCAACGAGTTCCTTATCTCGCCACGAGTCCAACCATAGCAAAATTACTGAATTCCGATAACAATTCGGCCTCCAAATCTTCAAATCTTAATTTGAAATCCCTAGGTCTAAATCCCCTATTTACACCTCAAAAACATGTGATCTAGTCGGATTATTCGATGATAATTCAATATTATGGAGTAGAAATGATCACAAGTGAGTTACCTCAAGATTTCCCATTATTCGTGTTCTTTCACAAAAAAAAGGTCAAAATGAGCTAAAAACGTAACAGCTTTAATAAAGTTATTTTGGTTGCTAAAAGACACATTCCCGCCGCTAAAAGTGACAAATCTGCTCGCTAAAGGTGCGCACCATATCCTGATACACCAGCACTATTTATTTTTACTAAAAAGGCTCTAAATCCACCATACAAACTCGGGATTCGATGATTCTTGTTCCTATGAGTCACAAATAATGATACGAACATAGTCCTTCAATCGAAACTCAATTCGGAGCTCGTTTGCTCAGTGCGATATCCATTTCGCTGGTTAAACAATTAACTCATGATTCACGTCAAAAACCCAATCGCAACTTGATGAAGTTAGACCAAACTTTCAATATCACTCATATAATTCATTATCAAAATTCCGGACGTCTCAAAATCAAATTTCGTTCTCTAGAACTAAAAATGGACCTTTGGATCATTACATGCTTATAATCAAAACGCCAAAATCTTCCAAAACATATTCGAGCCTCATAAGACCCCGACCAAACATGCCAACACACCCAATGACATAATTCAAACTTGTTCCAACCTTTGAAATGCTCAAAACAATATCAAAACATCAAATCACCCTCGGATTGAAGCCTAAGAATTCTAGAACTTCCGAAATCCGAATTCAATAAAAAAGTGCATCAAACCTCATCCGAATGACCTGAAATGTTTCACACACATCCCAAATGACATAACAAAACTACAAAAACTCTCGAAATTCCATTCCGACCCCCCCGATCAAAATCTCACCTATCAATCGGAAAACATCGAAATCTCAATTTCGCTAATTCAAGCCCAAACCTTCCACGGACTTCCAAAATGGATTCTGATCATGCTCCTAAGTCCCAAATCACCTAACGGAGCTAACCAAATCATAACAATTCTGATCCGAGATCATATACAATCAAGTCAAATCTTGGTTAAGCCTTTCAAATTCAAAGCTTTCAACTGAGACTGTTCTTTCAATTCATTCCAATTTTCCTGAAAACCAAAATCAACGATCTACTATCAGCCATAATGTATGACACGGGGAAAGTCATGCCCGAGAACTGGCGATCAAAGTGTAAAATCTCAAAACAACCGGCCTGGTTATTACATCCTCCGCCACTTAAACACACGTTCGTCCTCGAACGTACCTAGAGTTGTTCTAGAAGCCAACCAATAGCTAAATAACTTTACCATGTATATACCTGGGGTGATCCCACGTCACCCTATCTCATATAGGTCCTATAACACATCATAGCTGAAATTTCACAATCCATCCTAGTCCATAAACCATAGAACCACACTTTCACTTCTGAAACAATCAATACGATCAAAACCTCACACCTATACTCGGAATAATCGCGAACCAGCTGTAATAGCCCATGCCTGCAACCTCAGGTGCTATTCTATGATATACCACATAACTCAACACATGCAGCGATAACTTCCATTCACAGCAGCTGCCCATAACAACCAAATACCGATAGAAAACCTCTTATTAGCTAAAGTATCTTTCCAACACTTTCATATACTGCCAATGATAAATGAAACATACAATAAACCATAACCATTTCTCAGATCAACTATTCATGAAACCATTTCTCCTCTGGCAATTACCATAGAAATTTTTTGAACCGAACCTCAATATTTACCAATCAAACATGCTGAAATAGAATTCGTTTGTGTTAATTAATGATCCAACGATCTCTTCTGACCAAAAAGACCACCCTGGTAACATGACACATCAATACGGGCCTAAGCCACAACTTACGTAACTACGCGCACAAATAAGCAGCAGTCCGAACATACTCAGATCATGAAAATGACTCAATTGAAAGAGTTGCACCTCAAGCTCACCAGCACCACCACAACACAAGGATAGGAATCCGTCTCACATCATAGAATAGAACACACAAATCTATTCCGCAAAATCATATCTCCACATAGCTTCGCGGCAACGCACGATCCTATCCAAGCACTGCTCCACCTGAAACACCTCAAGTCTCTATGCTCGAAAGCGACAACCATGCATCATTTGACGTCTGGGACCAAAGCACATCATCATACCTACGGTGAGACAAATAGCATATACCACGCAACCCGATAGGTCATAGCCAATACTCCATTCACCGAGCAACACCCAATTAATTTTCCCCACTCGAGTTCCACTATGAATCCCCAATAGAACCGCACCACTTATGCCCATAACCAACAAATCATAACATCTCGCAACACAGAAAAGAAACTCATAGATCTCCCAGATCACTAACAAGCTAAAAAAAATCGAATCAACCTATCACTCAACAATACAATTTTGGGCCAACCAAGCCGACTCAAGCTAGAACACGCATCCACATTGACCTGCCAATGAACTCATTATCAAGGAAGCTTGAAGTTGCTCTTTCCACTACTATAACTCCTATTGGAGCCATACGATACAGTGCCCGGCACCAAATCAATACCGAAATCCACAACCTCGCCCGGCGACATGCCCGACCACAAGAAATGCATTCGAAAAGTCCCTCAACACCGGAATAGAATCAATGGTAGAAACCTTTGAACTGACATCCATCACGAAGGCCCAATTAAGAGATGCAATCCTTCCCAAGCAACTGCTGGGTCTTTGAAATATAAACCACTCTGCTAGAATATAATCCGACACACCTTGCCACTCAACCCGTGGCATTCCGGTATAGCCCATAACACAATAGTGTAGAATAACCTAACATTGTGACAACCAGTCTATACCCCAATATCATATCCAAAATCTAACATACCAAGAAAATAAAGATCCATTGGGCCTCCAAATCCCGGTAGTTGCTAAACAGTGCCGAAACACACGATCCATAACCACATTATAGCCTATTTATGAGAACTTCCATCTCCACATCCATACGGTGCATGAATCATCATATCTGATCCCTATTTCGCCGGCCGAACACATGCACACCTTTAATACCCAATCATTCCATTATAGATACTCTAAAATTTCCCTGTGCCACCAAGCAAACCCGAATAACACCAGTCGATCCAACAAGAAAATGCCGCAATACTACCAAAGTATAATCAGTTTAATCACATTTCCTTTTTCTGAGACATATACTCTCGTCAAATCACTTCAAATTAGCAGTACCATTTCCTTGATTATCTGAGGCTACCCGTTGCCTAAGAGTTTTATGAACTTCCTTTCAGAACTGAACTGTAACCTAGCACACGCCAGTCTCGGTCCTCCACAACATACCGCATATACCATATCATCCAAGGACAACATGATAACTTTTATCTCTCTTCCGAGCCACAGACATCTATGCACTCAACTAGTCAAGAACTTTAGTTGATCCCATCAAGAAGAAAATCATTACACATCCCATGCCTCTCATATTCGTAGAAAATGCACCTCTCCAACCATGGTAGAAATCAACAAGAACTATCCTAATTTTGTTTGCACAAATTAAACTGCTAGGACTGAATCCTTCTAACTAGACCAAGCTAAGCAAGCCATCAAAACCCAAGAGCATTGCTGCAAAATACCTATAAAAACCCATTACCTCGAACACAAACAATCAATTAATCATATCCTTGCCATACTGATTTGGTCTATTATCAAGCTACTCCATCTATCTAAATTTTCTTCCAATTCATCATCAACTTGATATTCCCTTTTATTATAGCACCACAATGCCTCAACCCAGGCTATCCACATGAGACCCAAGCATAAGACCACACTGTCTAAGACCCATAAGCCGCTGAATAGTCTCTCAAATATTCCCAGAACCCCACATTCTAGAATACTTTACTCTGAAGAACTTTATGCGAATCTAAGTCCGTTACCTTCACTTTCCTGATACTGATACATAGAATCCCTTAATTCACATAGAAATACCACAAGTCTTAACCTTTTCCAATGAAAGCAACAGTTTCTAACCATCTATGCAACTTTAGAGTACTAAATTGATGTATACAGACTCTTGAACACATTAGAACTATTCTTGCAAGTTATTCACTCGTATTCAAGCTGCAATTTACCTGATCAATGAACAGAACCACACGAACCTTATTAGCATCCTGATACCGCATGATGTTGCCTCATCTCAATACAACTAAGCAACCTCCTGCTCTATGCACCGATCATTCTTTACCAACAACCACTCAAGAAATCTTGTGATTCTCTTTCCCCATGAAGCATAATATAACCTTTGTAGAAATCTTCCTTCACTCGAGCCATTCTCGGTCTTAATTTTCGCAGGCCGTAGCTGCTTGACTCGCACGCCTCAAAATATAAACAACATAGAACCTAACCGTGCAATCAACTAATCAACAGACTCCCTTACTTGGCTCGGAGCCATAGGTCCAGATACACTCAATAACTCATAACACTTTTACTCTATTGATGCCAAAATACCACAGTGAGATTAAACTCAAATCATTTGGAAGTTTCTGAAAACACAAATCATCTAGTACTGTAAATCTTTTGCAATTCTCGCATTCATCCCCGCAATAGCTAAGCCCACTCTCTTAGGCAACCCGGAATTTTAAATTTCAACACGTACTTTTCACTTGCACGTGAGATCTTCTAACATACACAAAAGGGTCACACCACTTTAGCACACTCCGCATGAGATAACCCACCTGTTTCGCCTCAATATAATGTTTCTATATGAGTTCCACCATCATACACATTACACAATTACTTAGTTTTCCTGAGTTTGAACTCATACCGCAACATGAAATTTACTTCACTCCCAACTAGGAGACATGAAAAGATTTTTCACGCGCTCATAACTTGGGGCTACACATCCAGTCACAATGGAAATCAAGCACTTATTAGTTCATCTATCATCCAGCAGACCTCCCTCATCACTTCCAAGTCACATAAATACATCTCGCAGTACAAACATACTTATCACGTGGCTATCCAGCCATCACTTCCACTAATAGGGAAAGTACCGAACATATAATTTCAAAACCACGAGTTCACAAAATCAGCACCTTGGTGCTCAAGCCATAAGTAAAGATCCGGCCTCAAGTCCTATAGATTGGCCCAGCATCAAACTCACAAAGATCACATCTCGCCCCTCGATCGGGGAATCACAAGACATCAAGGAACATCTAATTCTGAGCGCTCATGTGCGCATACAAACGCGTGGAAGGAATTTCAATGGTTACTTTTCAAGCTAAATCAAAGGACACACGATAAGAATTTAAGTATGTGAAATTTTCCTAAAGGTTATGCAGCCTCTCATGGATAAATACAGATGTCTCCGTACCGATTCACGAGACTCTACTAACCTTCTCATGACTCGTGAGACCTATGTAACCTAGGCTCTGATACCAACTTGTCACGACCCAAACCCAGACCCGGTCGTGAAGGCGCCTCTCGTGGGGACAAGGCCAATCAAATAAACCCAGTTCATCCTTTTAAAATAGTTGAACAGTTCATAAGCAGTTTAAATATGATTTAATAATAATAATTAGTGGAAGTACAACCCGACACAGCCCAAATCAGGGTGTCACAAGTCACGAGCATCTATTTGAGTATAACTACAACTACAGGGCTTGAAACATTCAAATTAAGACTGTTAAACAAAAGGAAGAAAATGTGGTGCTGCGAACGTTGGCAGTCACCTCGCTAAACTCTGAAAACTTAGCCTTTGACCAGCTCAGAACCCAATACCGGGTGAACAAATACCTGCATCTGCACACGAGGTGCAGGGAGTAAAGTGAGTACTCCAACTCAGTGAGTAATAAAGGTAAATAATAACTGAGCAGTAAGAAATCACGTAAGGCAGACCATCATGTTGTATAGAAGCTGTGAAAAACCCTTTGAGAAAAGTAGTGAAGCTATGAAATATTTGGAAATATCTTAGCTTAGTTTAAAACCTCTTTGGAAAATGACCTTTTCAACAGTTAAGCAAATGATTGCAAAACAAATAGTGCAGGTAAGCACAGAAGTTCGCCCCTCGGGCACCACACTCAATTAATAGATAATGACAGGAAATCCAGTAGATATGGAATGAAGTTGCACAAACAATAGATAATGGCAGGCAATGAAATAACATAACACATAGAAGAATACCAATACTGCTGCGGCGTGCAGCCCGATCCATATATCGCTGCGGCATACAACCCGATCCATATTTATCGTCGACGACACTTACTGGGGGTGTGCAGACTCTGGGAGGGGCCCCTTACGGCCCAACCACAATATCAAGCCATGTCGTGGCATTAGATCTAGGCCCTTGGCCTCCTATCAAATCAGTATCTCACTACTGCAGTGTGTAGCCCGACCCAAAAGTATCCTCAAAATATAGGCCCTCGGCCTTACTCATTCAAAAATCACATAAGCCACTAGGGAAACAGTAAAACATGATGCTCAGCCCAAATATTATTGGAAATATCATTTCAAGTGTTAAAGCAAAATAACTTGGCTGAGTCTTAAAAATAGTGGAAAATACATGACTGAGTTCGAGTATAAAATTCAAAACATTGAGGAAATATCATCAACAATCCCAGAAGGGTTCAAATGGGTGGAATGAAGCCAAAATACGGCGATCAGCCCAAATTATGATGATAAAAAGTAAATTTCAATCAAATACGCAGTAAATTCATCAATCAGGACGGACCAAGTCACAATCCCCAACAGTGCTCTACCCCACGCTCGCTATCCGGTGTGCAAGTCACCTCCATACAGCACTACGATATGCAAATCTGGGGTTTCACACCCTCAGAATATTATTTTCAATCATTACTCACCTCGAACCAGCGATATCTCTAGCTCACAATGCCTTTACCCCTCGAATCGTCCTCCACGCGCGTCGAATCTATCCAAAACCAGAACAAACATGTCACAATATGCTAAGGGAACAAAGCCCAAGCGAAAACAATTGAAAAATATCTAAAATCCCGAAATTAGAAAAACTTGAGCCCGAGGCCCACTTCTCGAAACTCAGAAATTTTCACATCAACAGGTTCCTTATCTCGCCACGAGTCCAACCATACCAAAATTACTAAATTCCGATAACAATTCGGCCTCCAAATCTTTAAATCTTATTTTCAAATCTGTAGGTTAAAATCCCCAATTTACACCTCAAAAACATGTAATCTAGTCGGATTATTCGATGATAATTCAATATTATGGAGCTGAAATGATCACAAGTGACTTACTCAAGATTTCCTATGATTTCTTGCTCAAAAATTGCCCCAAGTCGTGTTCTTTCACCAAAAAAAGGTCAAAATGAGCTAAAAATGCAACTGCTTTAATAAAGCTGTTATGGTCGCTAAAAGATCCATTCCTAACGCTAAAAGTGACAAATCTGGTCGCTAAAGGTGCGCACCAGATCCTGCTGCACCAGCACTATTTATTTTTACCAAAAAGGCTCTAAATCCACCATACGAACTCGGAATTCAATGATTCTTGTTCCTATGAGTCACAAATAATGATATGAATAGAGTACTTCAATCGAAACTCAATTCGGAGTTCGTTTGCTCAATGCGATATCCATTTCGCTCGTTAAACAATTAACTCATGATTCGCGTCAAAAACCCAATCGCGACTTGATGAAGTTAGACCAAACTTTCCAGATCACTCCTATAATTCATTATCAAAATTCTGGAAGTCTCACAATCAAATTTCGTTCTCTAGAACTAAAAATGGACCTTTGGATCATTACTTACTTATAATCAAAACGCCAAAATCTTTCAAAAACTCTTCCAAAACATATCCGAGCCTCATAGGACCCCGACCAAACATGCCAACACACCCCATGACATAATTCAAACTTGTTCCAACCTTCATAATGCTCAAAACAATATCAAAACATCAAACCACCCTCAAATTCTAGCCTAAGAATTTCAAAACTTTCGAAATCCGAATTCGATCAAAAAGTCTATCAAATCTCGTTCGAATGACATGCAATTTTCACACACATCCTAAATGACACAATAAAGCTACAGCAACTCTCGAAATTCCATTCTAACCCCCGGATCAAAATCTCACCTATCAACTGGAATACGCCGAAATCTCCATTTCGCCAATTCAAGCCCAAACTTTCCACGGACTTCCAAAATGCATTCTGATCATGCTCCTAAGTGCCAAATCACCTAACAGATCTAACCAAATCATAACAATTCCGACCAATGATCATATACAATCAAGTCAAATCTTGGTCAAACCTTTCAAATTCAAAGCTTTCAATTGAGACTGTTCCTTCAAATTCATTCCAATTTTTTTGAAAACCAAAACGAATGATCTACACCAGTCATAATGTATTACACGGGGAAAGTCATGCTCGAGAACTGGCAATCAATGTGCAAAAGCTCAAAATGACCGATCGGTGTCACGCCCCAAATCGAGGGACATGGCCGGCGCCCGACCGGGTAGCCCCAATCAAGCGGACCTGGGTGCCTTTCCTAACCCACGTGTTACCCCTGTATTTTTCATTACTTATTAACCAAAAGATTAACCACTTCATAGTTGAAATCACTCTTTTTTGAAACATACACAACATGCTTAATTTCTTTAACAAGTTTACAACTTACAATGCCCGACATATAATTACATAAGTCCATAACCCATATTTAC
>MU723854.1:37578-48053 GCA_026770625.1 Nicotiana glauca
AAAATTTCATCTTTGACATCGAACTGTATTTCGATGCCGTAGGGGGCCTAGAAGAAGCCAAGAAGGTAGCAACTGCTGCCATGTATCTTCAGGGTGATGCTAAGCTTTGGTGGCTGTAAACACGTGATTTTTGACCCTCCCCGAGAATTTTCACAAGTTTAGCGTAAAATATTTAGTTTAGGTCTAATATAGCTATTTTAGATAATTTTGACCCTTTTACTTTATTTCGTTATAAAAATAAAAAATACAAAAAAATATATATATATATATATAAATCTTAGTTTATGTATTTTCATAAACTTGAAAAATACAAAAAATAGTACCTTATTTTTATCTTTATATAATTTCAAAAATTACAAAAAATAGTGTCATTAATATTTTGTAATCATTTTAAACTTGAAAAATACAAAAAAATAATACTCTATATTATTATTTTTATATAAAAATGAAAATTGCAAAAAATAGTTTTATTAATGCTTTGTAGTTATTTTAAATCTTGAAAAAATATATAAATAGTTTTGTCTTATTTTATAGTTATTTTGCTTGCATAGGATTAATTAAATACCTTCGTGTCCTTATTCTCGTATCCGGGCAAAAGATAATATTCGGGTTCAAACTACCCGATTTTAGGCTTAATTTTCGGACCTATCCCATAATAATCCGAGTCCACCACACAGGGAATACGGACAAAAAGAGCCCATACACCCACATGTCACACACCACTCACTAAGGGACATGGGGGATGGGAGAAACTTTAAATAATACACATAAGGGAGGGCATGTTCTGGAAGGCACGTGAGCAAGTGGAAAGAAAAGAGCATCAGATTTTAAAAACAAGAAAAAGAATAACGTTAAAGGGGGGGAAACAAAAGACAAATAGACATATTATATGTACACATTATACACACACAGGCAGGGGGGGAGCTTTTCAAAAGAAAAAGGAGGCAAAACGGGAGAGAGGCTACTGTGGCCTCCTTCTTCCTGGAGAAAACACAAAAATAAAAACCCTAAAAAATATATGCTATACAGGGGGAGGGAATAACGTTAGGGGATCGCTGGAGTTTTGAAAGAAAACGAGACATTCACAGGGAAGGGGGCTTCATTTTGGAAATGGAAAAACGTTAAGAAAGGAGACAGACTACTGGGGGATGGTCTTCTTCCTCAAGGGAGCCCGTTACTCCTCGTCCAGCAAATACCAGGAAGGCAACTGATCATTACCTTCTCCAAAAATACCAACGAAACCCTACTGCTTTCTCCAAACCACCGGTCCGCCATCTCCCTCACCTAACAACCCGTCGCACCAGCGCCACCCTCCAGCAGCCTCAACCATTCCGTACCTCCAGCCAGCCACTCGCCTGTCCACAAACCAACGACCATTGTCGACGCCACCAGCTCCATCCCCATCGTCGTTAACCCAGCGAACCACCCGTTGTTTCTCCGAGTTCGTCGAGGTTCCTCGCCGAGTCGTTTGTTCGAGGTTCCGGTCTGGTTCGAGTTCTATCCGAGAAGGTCTGTGGTCGTGTTGTTCGTGTTCTAGTTCGTGACTGTTGATTCATTTTGCTACGACCAGGTATTTCCTCCATCGAGTGATGTAAGCTTCGTTTTATTTGAACGAGGACAATGTAATCTGTTTATGCTTTGTTATATTTTGAAATTGTTTGAAGTTCATCATATTGCATTTTCTTTCTTGATCTTTAAGTATCAGTGTTATTTATGAAATGTCCGTGATTTTTTTTAAGATTAACGTGATTAGTATTCTAAAGGGTGAAGTACTGCTCATTGAGTAAATATAATAGAAAAAATGTGTTGGTAATACTTGCTAAATAAATCATGTTTATATATTATTGTGATTATGGGTACGGTTTCCGTGACATGGTTATGATACCTAAAAATTCGGGGGGTGCACTTCATGTAACCCGATTATAATGACTTTGGATAATCTTATTAAATAAATTAGGATTTCTTTTTTAGAGAGCATAAAAGTAGAGAATCGTAGTTTACTTTAGGCTTGCCTTTAATAAAAACGAGACGAGCCTCGCCAAATAAAACGCACAAATTGCGGGGCCCTCATAAATATATATATTAAAATACTTAGACTTCGGGATGAGCCGTTTAGCAAATTTCATGGCCTTCCCAAAATAATAACGCGTTAGTCACTTTAGGCGCGCTTTTTAATAATTTATTTTCCTAAACACGGGTGCACATTTATGTGACCCAAATCCAAATCTCAACGGAGTCGAAATGTGTCGATAATCACGGGTACATTGATTGTGACGTGCAATTCTCTTTTAAAATAATAAATAATAAAATCGGGTAATTAGACTTTAAATAATAAATGAGACGAGCCTCGCCAAATAATACACAAATTGCGGGGCCCTCAATAGATGGTTATTTTAAATGCTTAGATTTCGGGACAGGCCGTTTAGCTAATTTTACGGCCTTCTCAAAATAACGATACGCTAGTCGCTTTAGGCGCGCCTTTAATAATTTACTTTCTTAAACTCGGGTGCACATTTATGTGACCCAAATCCAAATCTCAACGAAGTCGAAATGTGTTAAAGGCCACAGGCGTACTGGTGCGGTGTGGTCCGAAATACATTTTCATGACGTTGCAATTCTATTTTAAAAATAATAAATAATAAAAGCGGTTTATTAGCCTTCAAATAATAAATGAGACGAGCCTCGCCAAATAATACGCAAATTGCGGGGCCCTCAATAGATGGTTATTTTAAATGCTTAGATTTCGGGACAGGCCGTTTAGCTAATTTTACGGCCTTCCAAAAATAATAATGCGTTAGTAGCTTTAGGCGCGCATTTAATAATGTTATTTCCCTAAACTCGGGTGCACATTTATGTGACCCAAATCCAAGTCCCAACGGAGTTGAAATATGTCAATAACCACGGGTACATTGATGTGACGTGGTTTTAGATGTGTTTTCACAACGTTTCAATTCTTTATTAAAATAATATAATAATAATATTAAAAGCGGTTAAAAGTTAAAAATTTGCACATAAGTTAAAGCATGTTAAACTCAGATAAATAAGCCAAATATGATAGTTGGGCGACCGTGCTAGAACCACGGAACTCGGGAATGCCTAACACCTTCTCCCGGGTTAACAGAATTCCTTATCCGGATTTCTGGTGCGCAGACTGTTAAACAGAGTCAATCTTTTCCTCGATTCAGGATTAAACCGGTGACTTGGGACATCATAGATCTCCCAAGTGGCGACTCTGAATTAAATAAATAAATCCCGTTTCGATTGTCCTTTAATTGGAAAAACTCCATTTTACCACGCCCTTCGCGGGATGCGGTAGCGCTGAAAGGAGGTGTGACAGTGGCGGGTGAAGTACGAAGCTATCAAGGCCGAGGATGATGCTCTCGAGACATGGGCAGAACTGAAGGCAGCCATACGCCTCCAGTTCTTCCCCGAAAATGTTGAATACAATTCAAGGAGAAAACTTCAGGAGCTCCGCCAGACCAAATCAGTGCGGGACTATGTGCGGGAATTCTCCGTGATAATGTTAAGCATCCGCGACATGGGGGACAAGGACAAGCTCTTCACCTTCCTGGAATGGTTGAAGCCTTATGCCCGCGTGGAGTTACAAAGACAAAGGGTAGATACCTTTCCCAAGGCTGTCCAAGCAATTGAATGCCTTGGGGACTACTAAATGGAAGCTCAGAGGGATAGGCCTCAGTCGCCTGCCCGAGCGGGTTTCAAAGGGGGTCAGCCTTGCAGTGGTGGCCCTAGCAGAAGTGGGGGAGATAGGAGCTCTACCAAAACTAAGACTCCTTCCTCAAGCAGCAACAGTGTTGCGTCAAACAACAATGATCGAGGGAGAAAGCCACCTTTTGGTTGTCGTCATTGTGGCGGACCACATTGGAACAATGAGTGCCAACATGCACAGATGTACGCCCATTAGGCTTGTGATGATGGGACTGATGACGACTGAGACGATGCAGACCAGACTGAACCAGTAGGTTCTTTCAATGCAATTGTTGGCTCCATTTCTCAGGCGTTAGCTGAGACCAGTGCTGGTATTCACAAGAAGAATGACCCATGTCCAATCACCAAGAAAGGAAAGAAGAAGGCGAATGAGGAGACTCCTCCTAAACAGGAGAGGACCTTAATGTTCATTGAGATGAAGGTGAACGGCAAGCCCATTCGGGCTATGATAGACACGGGTGCTACCCACAACTACTTAGCCTCGACTCAGGTAGAGCGCCTTGGGCTAGTTGTAGGGAAAGGTAGAGGTAGTGTCAAGGCTATCAACTCACCTCCCCATCCAGTGGGTGGAATAGCCAAAGAAGTACTGGTGAAGCTTGGCCCTTATGAAGGAAAATTTAACCTACGAGTGGTGATCATAGATGACTTCGAGCTGATAGTTGGGTTGGAATTCCTAAGGCAGACCAACACCATGCCTGTACCATTTGCAGACATATTACTGATGATGGGAACTAATCGGACCAAGCCTTGTATTATCCCGTGCATGCCCATGAAGATGGCCGTTGAGAACATCTCGACCTTGCAGCTGAAGAAGGGGGTCAAGAGAAATGAACCTACATTCCTGGAAACCCTCTGCATTGAGGATATGGAATGCTCCTCAGGTTCCATTCCTGAACCTGTGAAGGAGTTACTACTGGAATTCGAAGGTGTCATGCCACAAGCCATGCCAACGCGACTCCCGCCCAGGCGCACTGTGGACCATGAAATTGAATTGGTGTCGGGTGCGAAGCCACCTGCCCGAGCGCCTTACAGAATGTCACAACCCGAACTCACCGAGCTCTGGAGACAATTGATGTAGATGTTAGATACAGGGATCATCATTCCTTCCAAGTCCCCATACGGGTCGCCTATTTTATTCCAAAAGAAACATGATGGCAGCCTGTGACTCTGTGTGGACTCTCGAGCTCTAAACAAAATCACAGTGAAAAACAAGTACCCTATTCCCCTAATAGCAGACTTGTTCGATAGACTGGGTGGTGCGATGGTGTTCACCAAGATAGACCTCAAGACAGGTTATTGGCAAGTTCGGATCGCAGAGGGTGATGAACACAAAACAACCTTCGTGACAAGATATGGGTCGTATGACTTCCTGGTCAAGCCGTTCGGCTTGACTAATGCCCCTGCTATGTTTTGCACTCTGATGAACCAAGTCTTCCGAGAGTACATCGACGAATTTGTAGTTCTCTACTTGGATGACATTGTGGTTTATAGTCAAACAATGGGAGAGAACTTAGTGCACCTACGGAAGATCCTAGCCCGCTTACGGCAGCACGAATTTTATGCAAAGTTATCCAAATGCTCCTTTGCTCAGAAACAGATTGACTTCCTCAGACATGTCATTGAGGAAGGACAGATCAAAATGGACCAACAGAAGATTTAGGCCATCACGGATTGGCCCCCACCTAAGGATATACACGCCTTGAGGGCTTTCCTTGGACTATGCAATTTCTACCGGCGTTTTGTGAAGAACTACTCCGTTATTGTAGTGCCCTTGACAGGACTCCTCAAGAAGGTCACACCTTGGTATTGGGGACCAAGGAGAGCAGATGCGTTCAATGCATTGAAAACGGCTATGTCTAGTAGCCCAGTCTTGGCCCTTCCTGATTTGGCCAAGCCATTCGAGGTACAAATAGATGCATCCGACTATGCCCTTGGCAGAGTCTTACTACAAGAAGGGCACCCTGTGGCGTACGAGAGTCGGAAGTTGAAGGATGCAGAGCGGCACTATGCCGCCCATGAGAAAGAATTACTGGCTGTCGTCCATTACTTGCGCCTTTGGAGGCACTACCTGCTAGGGACCCCATTTGTGGTCAAGACAGAAAACATAGCTGTCAGCCATTTCATAACCCAGCCGAAGCTGAATGGTCGACTGGCCAGGTGGCAGGAACTCCTAGCTGAATTCCACTTCAATCTGGAGTACCGTAGTGGTAAGACCAATCATGTTGCTGATGCACTCAGTCGGAGAGCTGACCTAGCATCGGTGTGCCTACTCGCCACCCTAAGAGGGATCGAAGTAGCCACCTCTATCAAGGACCAGATACAGGATCTACTCACCAAGGATTCTGGTGCTCAGTATTTGGTTGATTTGGTAGGACAGGGCAAGTCTCGCCAGTTTTACATGGAAGATGGTTTTCTAAAAGTCAAAGGGAACCGACTTTATGTTCCGAAAGGAGGAAATCTACGGAGGAGTCTCTTAGGGGAATGTCATGATACGCTGTGGGCTGGCCATCCTGGCGAGGAACGCACCATGGCGCTACTTCATCGTGCCTACTATTGGCCTCAAATGGCTGATGATGTCGCTCAGTATGTGAAGACTTTTCTAGTATACCAGAAGGACAAGTCATACCGCTTGACACAAGCGGGACTCTTGGAACCACTAGCTGTCCCAAAGAGAACTTGGGAAAGCGTTTCCCTGGATTTCATCACTGGATTACCCAAGGTCGGAGATCTCACAACTATCTTGGTTGTAGTGGATCAATTTTCCAAGTATGCCACCTTTATTGTAGCCCTACAATATATATCAGCAGAAGATACAGCTCGACTCTTCTTTTCTCATGTCGTCAAATATTGGGGCCTGCCCAAAGACATTGTTAGTGATCGCGACTCACGCTTCACTAGAAACTTTTGGACCCAACTTTTTAAGTTCCTTGGGTTAAAATTGAGTCACAACTCAAGTTTTCATCCGCAATCTGATGGCCAGACGGAGCGGTTCAATGGTATGTTGGAGGAATATCTCCGCCACTTTGTAACCGGATCACAGAAGAATTGGGTGAAGCTTATGGATGCTGCTCAACTGTGTTTCTATTCACAAAAGAGATCTAGTACAAACAAAAGTGCTTTTGAAATTGTTACTGGACAAGAACCGCTACTCCCACATACTGTGAATGCACCAAACATGGATAAGTCTCCATGGGCTACTAGCTTCTCAAAAGAGTGGAAATGGAATCTGGAGATAGTGCGGAGCTATCTTATCAAAGCGCAAAAGCGGATGAAGACGCATGCCGATCAAAATCGTCGCTTTGTTGAATATCAAGCAGGAGATAAAGTGATGGTCAAAATCCCAAAGCAGTAATTATTTGCAGGGGTCCATGACCCTGACCTATTTCAAAAATACATTGGACCCTTGTCCATTGAGAGACGCATTGGAAAAGTTGCATACCGGGTGGATACCCCAGCATGGTGGAAAATTCATCCTGTTTTCCATGTCAGCCTCCTGAAACCTTTTCGGGAAGACACTGAGGATCCTTCAAGGAGCCAGCTTACAATACCCAGAATTCGAGGTCCCAATTCAATCGGGAAAAGGCGTGCTGAAGCTATCCTTGATGACAGAGTAATTCATGCCTCAAGGAAAGATCACCAAGAGTTCTTGGTAAAATGGCAGGGCTGTGATGCAGAAGAGAATAATTGGGAGAGGGGAACAAACCTCAAAGCCTTCAAGAGCCTCATTGAAGATTATTTTACAAGTAAGGCACCGAGGACGTCGCCAACTCAGGTGGGGGAGAATGTCATGGGCGGCTTTCCAGCAATGCCCTATGACCCCTTGGGCGCGCCCCGTGGCGTCCTAGCAAGCCTCCTAACGCCTAGCACCATGGACGGCCCCGTGGTTCTGGCCACGCCAAGTAACAAGCGCGCAGGTGCCTCCGTCGCTCCACCGCTTTCCCTCACCAGCACCAAGTCGCAGCCAAATGCCAACAGCGCCGCGCGCGCAGACAACGTTGCGTGCGCCGACCCTGATGCCAAAGACGTTGTTGCTGATAAAGGACCTATTTATGCTTTGTATAAAACTAAGTCCTTTTCTTGTAAATATAGAGTAGTTTTATTTCATGTACTTCCTTTTTGTTTCTCTGACTTATTCAAGTCCAGTCATGTAACTTTTGTTTATTTTTTTAAGCATTATTAGGGGGGACTAAGCAATCAAAAATTTCTAGCAAGCAACAATTCTTTGTACTGGTGTCTCTCCCCCTCAACACCGCATTTCTTTCTGTAATCGCTTTCAATCAATGCAATCAAGCTTTCTTTCATTCTCAATTCTCATTTTTGTTCTTTCAATTGCTCTTGACATTGGTTTTCCCATGCGGCACTGACAATCTAGTCTAGCGCACGGAGGGGACCTCAGTTGGTGGACAACAACTGCACTGACATCAGTTGCTTAGCCTTACGTCGCCCTTCCAAGGAATCTCAGGAAGGCACCGCGTAACATTACACATGCCGTAGAATAATTTGGTTTGTGTATACAGCTTGTTATAGCGCTACAATAATGTACAACATTACAAGAATTTAACGTGTAAAGGTAGTAATCTTGAATCTTCCTCTCTTCATATGTAATGATCTGGCCTGCCATTTTGAGAATTAACACCCCAATCCCCTATTTACTGCTTTTTCCATATTTGTTTCTGCTATTGGGAGTTGCCGGGAAGATTCTTTTTGAGTTTCGGAGTGTTTTAAGACACTTAGTCCCTAAATGAGAACTAAAGTTTTAGAATTCGGACCGTAGTCGGGACAATGTGAAGAAAATTTCGGAATGGAATTCCATAGATTCAGTTAGCTCCGTTGGGTGATTTAGGGCTTGGGGCGTGTTCGGATTGTATTTTGGAGGTCCGTATCTTATTTAGGCTTGAAATGACGAAAGTTCAATTTTGAACTTTCCGGATCGATAGTGAAAATTTGATATCGGGATTGGAATCCGATTCCGAAAGTTGTAATAGTTCCGTCGTGTTGAATGTGACTTGTGAGCAAAATTTAGGGCCAATCAGACTTGGTTTGGTTGGTTTCGTCACCGCTTGTAGGATTCTTGAAATTTCAAGCTCTTTAGGCTTGGATTGGAGGGTGATTCGTGGTTTTAGCAATGTTTGATATGATTTGAGGATTAGACTGAGTCCATGTGATGTTTTAGGATTGGTTAGTATGTTTGGTTGTGGTCCCGGGGGTCTCGGGTGAGTTTCAGATGCTTAACGAAAGTTGAATTGTACTTACAAAAATTCTTATCTTTGTTGAACATGTTGTATCTGTACTTGCGGAGATGGGAATGCAGGTGCAGCGCTGCAGAAGCGGATTGGCAACCGCAAATACGGTTGAGGCTTGAAGGTTTTTGCTCACAGATGCAACTCAAGGACCACAGAAGCGGGAGCGCATCTGCGAAGAGTGGAGCACAGGTGCGGCGCCTGGGGGTTTAATGAAATTTCATACGTGAGACTACGGATCGGTATTCCGGGATATCCCCCTTCATATTTACGATTTGGACTACGGGACGAAATCCCGGGAGATCCTCTACACATTTATGCTTGGGACTACAGGACGTTATCCTGGGAGATCCCCTGTTGTTATCTCTATGTATTGAGTTGTTTCATCCTGTGATTTCATCCTTATTGACTGTTAGCATCTTTAATTATACTGTCTCATTCTACAATATTTAACTTTGTTATATATATAACCAGTCGGGCGCTGACCTTCCACGTCACTACTCGACTGAGATTAGGCTTGACACTTATTGGGTACTACTGTGGTGTACTCATGCCCTTTCCTGCACATATTTTTTGTGTGAAGATCTAGGTTCTTTTGTTCATCCGTTCTATCACTGAGGCGGGAAATATCAGAGACTTCAAGGTATATCTGCTGCGTCCGCCGACTTAGAAGTGCCTTTCTATTCTCCTCTTTAGCCTTAGACTTCATGCATTTACTTTTGATTAGACATTCCGGAGTTGGAACACTATCTAGTTTTCTCTAGCTTGTGATTTGATGAGATTCCAGGTGAGTGTTTGGTATAGTTGAGAGTGTGCTACGGTACAGGCCAGGCGGCATTTTTAACTCTTTTTTGTAATTATGTTTTACCCCTAACTTGCTAGTTTCGTATTTTATTATCCCTTTATCCACAATTTTAGGCTTACCTAGTCATAGAAACTAGGTGCCGTTATGACAGTTCACGGAGAGCGAACTTGGTTCGTGACGTCATAATGCTTTTAAGCAATGAGATTAGTGCATATGGTTAACAGGTATAGCTTGGCTAGAATAGGAATAATGGATTAGCCTATATTCAATCTAGAGGACGCGTCATTACATTTACTGCATGATTAATTTTGTTTGGATCGAAATAGTTGAAGTGCACGCAAGTTGGCTCATATTTCATCGTCATCTAAAAAATACTTTTCTTTTAATTTCTAAATTCTAATTTTAACTTTAGACAAAACCAAGATGAGCATAACAGAACAAGAAAACGAAAAGTTAGAAGGGGAACTAAATTTGAAAAGCAATACTTGTAATGAAGGATAAGTGTCTTCTTTTGTTTAAAGTAGTAAATTGTTAGTGTAATAAATGTCACACCTCTTTTTTATGGTGCTTACACCCCGGCGAAAGGGATATAAACACAAAGAGAGTTTTTCCAATTAAAGGACGGTCGGAACGGGATTAGTTATTTTAAAGTTTCAGAGTCGCCACTTGAGAATATAATGGTGTCTCAAGTCACCGAGTTAATC
>MU723863.1:8871-21882 GCA_026770625.1 Nicotiana glauca
AAGAACAATAAAGTATGAACAATAAAGTAAAGACAATAAAGCTGAAGAACAAATATTGAGCACGGTAAACAAGAAAAGCAGAGTGGGATGTTCTATTGCAGTAAAATTAGATGTCTTTTACAAATGACCCCTTTATATAGGAGGAGAAAACTCCAATATAGTACATTCATAAATGGGGTAAAGAATTCTATTGGTACAGGTATATAACAACCTAGTACGGACATGTACCATTTTGTACAAATCTTATCCTTTAATTTATGCCCTGATTCGCGTGTTCTTGAGAAATTCCCTCTCTTTCTTGAGTGTCTTCGAGATTGTGTTGACATCAATGTAGGTCGTTCCTGGCCTTCGATCTGCTTCCTTGAGGTGTGTGTCCTTCAGCCGGGTCCGACCTCCACTTCGAGTCGCCCGGACTCGGACTCATTGCCCAATTTAAGACTTCGAAATCGGGCTCCTTGATTTTGACCGTATACACATAGTCCTCGCGTTTCTTAGAATGAAATGATATGAAACGATTTGGATTCCCGAAGTCCTTAGTGATGATGTCATCCCCGTGATGCAAGCGTTCAAAGTGAACGAAATGTCCCATCGGTCCACTTTCCCAAAAACATTGAATGCATGCCAGTATTGGTCGGCCACTTATGTCGCCGAACCATCATTTCCCGTCTATAAATATGAGGCGATTCCTCCAAGTAAAGAACTTTTCTCTTTCTTCTTCCATTTGCCATCTTCATCTCTTTCTCCAATCACCCATTTTCTCCGCCTCTTTAAGCGCCGAAAATCGTCAAGCTCTTGCTTGAAACACCAAATCTCTGTGCACCCGTATTACTTAGCTTATAACCATGGCCAAAACTTCCAAGATAGTCCCTAAAAGGATAAAGCATCATCTTCATCTGCCTCCCGGCCGGCCAAACTGGTGGTGCCGCCAACACTTGAGGAAATCACCCCCGGTGATTGCATCATCAAGAAATACTTCGGCATCGAGAATCCTCCCAATATCGAAAGCCGATGCGAGCACGTATCCCGATACATTAGCTTGATAACGAAGCACCTCACCAAGGAAGTAAAGAAGGAGTGTCGGTAAGGAGACAAGGTCGAGGTTCAGATCCCGAGGCCCGATGAAAGCATTACTACCCACAAGAAAGGGTTTTTGAGTGTTTACACTTACCCTTTCACACTTGGTCCCAGAAGACGAAAGCTACAGCCGATAAATCCACTACTATATACTTGAAGGAAAATGCAGACGTTCAAGTTGAGTTGAGGGAGGCCTCCGAACGGGGAAGACGGAGCAATGAACTGGCTAAGTGCCAAGCCCGGCAGTAGACTCTTGAAGAAATCCGTGTCTGGGGTTTCAACATCGCCGAGGAGACAGACGAAGCAAAGCTCGGGAAACCGATGCTAGGTTTCTTGTCTCCTCTGATGACGAGGATGTGGTGAGTGTCCACGGGATGAGGAAGACGAAGAAGATACTCCCGAAGGTAAGGATACTCCCGAAGATAGAGTCGCTGAAGAAGTAGAAATGGGAGACGACACTTCCGGGGGGAGTGACCGATAAATAGATTAGGTTTCTTTTTTTGAGCAAGGGACTTTTGTGGGCGTCGTAAACATTTTGTAACTTTCCCTTATAAATATAAAGTATTTTTTTGTTCTATCCTTGATTTGTGTTGACTTTTATTTTTTTCCTATTTATGAAAAATTTCGATGATTCAAATACTAAGCTCGAGTATTGGTATAGACTCGTAATAAACCCTTAGGCTTTTATTGCTCAAGATCATACCCCTTAGGGTTTATGATCCTCGAGCCGAACTTAAAATCAATTTAATGCGAGCTCGGGGTAATGGGGCCTTTGGATTCAAGTTGAATGAGAACAAAGTCTCGGACTCTTATAAGTTTTTGGCCTTACATCTCTTTTAAGTTGGCCCTTAGGCTCTTGTATATCGTCCCTTAGTATCTTTTTAGAATTGGCCCTTAGGCTCTTTAAATTGGGCCATTTTGGCCTCTAAATGGCTATATAATTTTCCCCTCATTTCGGCTAAAAGACTTAGTGAAATTTTAGTTATGCCTTAACAAGTATTTTTGTACCCGTTGGGTTTGTCGAAGGCTCGACGTATCAGAATCTTATTAGTCATTTCCTTTGTATAGACGTAATCAAATACCTCTTAAGATTTTTCTGAAGGCTGGTGTTGTCGAAGCCTTTGGATTACTCAATGTCTAATTTATCGAATCCCTTAGATTTTTCAAGGGCCGAATTTATCAAAGCCCCTTATATTTTGCTTTTGCCGGGGGTAGCCTGACTTAACCGGTTTTTCAATATTTGAAGGACTTTAATTTATAGCGGAAGTTGGACGTCTCCAAATTGCATTATTTTGGTCGTAACCTTTATGAGACCGTAGTCTTTAGTATGGCCATAGCCTTCGGGTTTGTCACTTTAACTTGTTTCCCGATAACTTTCCAAACTTGTTCTAAAAGTTAGTCCCCGAGTATATTGGCATTGGACTTTGTTTCGAGGGGGTGCCTCTTTGAGGTCTTATGGGTCCGAATTTTTGATGACTCGGATGTATTAATTGTCAGTGACAGTCCCCGGGTATTTTGGGGTGCTTTGGCCCTTGAGCCGCTTCTCATAGGATTGTAAGTGTAGATCTCGTATGAGATACAAAGTGTTGTTGATATAACCAGAATACTTCTTTAAATAGTTGATACATGCATACATGTTTTGCCGTCATTTATCGACTATTCTATATGGACACAATTCATTTGACCGTTTGTCCCATTACAAAGTTCTCCTATTGAGGCCCTCTTAGGCTTGAAATATCTTTCTCAAAAATATTGCCTCAGAGGGTGATTCCCTCCAGTATTTGAGGTTGATCGAAAAAAAGCCGTGAATAATTATTGAATGTTCCTTAGGTAGCATATAGGTGTTACCTCATTAAAAACCTTGCTGGTAAAACCCATTTGGGATAAAACCCGATCTAAGAGAAAAAGAGTGCAACGCATGCTTTCGAACCCAAGTTCTTCGAGCTGAAAGATACCTCGATATATGTCCAATCGAATGTCTGTAAGGAGTTAGTTTTAAATACAAATGGGAAAGGGGAGAAGGTCATACTTTAGCAGTAATATCGCTTAAGCATCGATACATTCCAATTGTTTGGTAGTTGCTCGCCTTCCATTGTGCTAAGTTTGTAGGATCCTTTCCCTACGACTCCGAGGACACGATACGGTCCTTCCCAATTGGGACCTAGCTTCCCTTTGTTTGGGTCTCGAGTGTTAAAAGTGATTTTCCTTAAGACTAAGTCCCCGACTCTAAAAGGTTCGTCCTTCTATTGTAATACCTTTCGATCGTTTGTTTTTGTGCGTTCATTCAATTTAAAACAACCTCATGTTTTTCATCGATTAGTTCGAGAAAAGTCTTCATAGCTTCGTGATTTGAGTCCTCGGTGGCATGCTGAAATCTGACGCTAGGTTTCCCGACTTCAACTGGGATCAATGTTTCAGATCTGTATACCAAAGAAAATGGGGTCTCCCTCGTGCTCAATTTCAAAGTTGTTCGATATACCTATAGCACCTCGGGCAATACTTCTCTCCATTTCCCCTTAGCATCATCTAACCTTTTCTTTAAGTTTCGAATGATGGTTTTGTTTATGGATCCAGCTTGACCATTTGCACTTGGGTGGTAAGGTTCTGATAGAATCCTTTTGATTTTATGGTCCTCAAGGAATTTTGTTACTTTGCTGCCGATGAACTGCTTTCCATTTTCACATGGTATTTCGGCGGGTATCCCGAACCGACATATGATGTGGTCCCATATGAAGTCGATGACTTCCTTTTCCCATATCTTCTCAAAGGCCCGCTCTTCAACCCATTTTGATAAGTAGTCAATCATAAACAAAATAAATCGAGCTTTGCCTGGCACTATTGGTAGGGGGCCGACGATGTCCATCCCTCATTTTATGAATGGCCACAGGGATACAACCAAATAGAGTTGTTCACCGGGCTGGTGGATCATCGGTGCAAATCTTTGGCATTTATCACACTTTCGGACGAACTCCTTGGTATCATTTTCCATTCTATCCCAATAATACCCCGCTCTGATCACATTGCAAACCAGAGAGTTTGCACCAGAATGGTTCCCACAAGTACCCTCGTGGATTTCTCGTAGTATGTAATTGGTATCCCCCGGTCCCAAGCACGCTGCTAGTGGTCCATCGAAGGTTCTTCTGTACAACGTTCCATTTTCATCGAGAGAGAATCGAGCTACTTTGGTTTGAAGTGTTCTCGACTCTTTTGGGTCTGCAGGGAGCTTCCTATTCTTTAAGTAGTCAATGTGCTTGTTCCTCCAATCCCAAGTTAGACTTGTTGAATTAATCTATGCATGGCCTTCTTCGACCACCGACTTCGATAATTGGACGACAGCCCCGGGACAATATCATCTTCCTCGAATGATGACCCCAAATTTGCAAATGCATCGGCCTCGCTATTTTGTTCTCGAAGTACATGGTTAAGTGTTCATTCCTTGAAGTGGTGCAATGTCATTTGAAGTTTGTCTAAGTACCTTTGCATTCGATCGTCTCGAACCTCGAAGCTTCCGTTTACATGATTTACCACCAAAAGGGAATCACACTTTGCCTCGATGACCTCTGCACCAAGGCCCTTGGCTATTTCAAGACCTGCAATCATGGCCTCATACTCGGCCTTATTGTTAGTTAATTTAGAAGTGTTTATAGATTGCCTAATAACACTGCCCGTAGGTAGTTTCAAAATGATGTTGAGCCCGGATCCTTTCACATTCGAGGCACCGTCTGTGAAGAGGGTCAAAATCCCCGATGACGTACCCAATTTTAGCAAGGGTTCCTTTTCTACTTCGGGTACGAGGGCAGGCGCGAAGTCGGCCACGAAGTCTGCCAAAATTTAAGACTTGATAGTCGTTTGAGGCTGATATTCGATATCATATCCTCCAAGTTCGGTGGACCATTTGGCCTATCTGCCCGATAATTGGGGCTTCTGCAAGACATTTCGAAGCGAGTATGTAGTCATATGGCATTGAAAATATGGTTTTAATTTCCTAGATGCGCTTATTAATGCAAGAGCTAACTTTTCCAAATATGGGTACCTGGTTTCAGCATCTCCATAGATAGGAAATTGTGTACCTTGCTCTTCTCGAACCAACAAGCCACTTACCGCTACCTCGGACACGGATAGATACAAGTAGAGTGTTTCATCCTCCTTTGGAGTATGGAGCAGGGATGGGCTCGAGAGATACCGTTTTAATTCTTCCAAGACTTGTAGGCACTCTGGAGTCCATGTGAAGTTGTTCTTCTTTTTGAGTAGGGAAAAGAAGTGATGGCTCTGATCTAATGACCTCGAGATAAATTGGCCTAGGGCAGTTATCCGTTTAGTTAGCCGTTGTACGACTTTCACATTGTTCACCATGGTGATTTACTCTATGGCTTTGATTTTATCGGGGTTTATCTCGATACTTCTGTTCGGGTGAAGCCCAAGAACTTTTCCGAGCCGACTCCAAAAGTGCATTTCTCGAGGTTGAGCTTCATGTTGTACTTTCTTAGGATGTCGAATGTCACTTGCAAATGGGTCAAATGGTCCTCTGCGCGCAGGGACTTAACTAGTATGTCATCAATATAAACTTCCATGGATTTTCCTATTTGATGTTCGAACATCTTATTAGCTAGGCGTTGATATGTGGCTCCTACATTTTTTAGCCCGAAGGGAATTACATTGTAACAATACGTACCATACTTCGTGATGAATGAAGTTTTCTCCCAGTCCCCCGGGTTCATTTGAATTTGGTTGTACCTAGAGTAGGCATCGAGAAAGGTAAGGTTCTCATGGTCGGCCGTAGCATCAATCAAACGATCGATGTTGGGTAATGGGAAAGAATCTTTAGGGCATGATTTGTTCAAATCTTTGTAGTCTACACACATTCTAAGTTTATTCCCCTTTTTAGGGACTACCACTATCTTAGCTAGTCATTCGGGATATTTTACTTCCCTGATGGATCCTATTTTGAGAAGTTTGGTTACCTCTTCTTTGATGTATGCTTTACCTCGGACTGAGGTCTCCTCTTTTGCTTCACCGATTTAAATCTGGGATCGACACTTAGTCGATGGGTAGTTATCTCCGGTGTTATCTCCGGTGTGATCCCTGTCATATCTAAGTGGGACCAAGAGAATCAATCAATATTATCGATAAGAGATTGAATGAGTTTTTTCCTAAGTTCGGGGGTTAACCCCATCCCCAGGTATACCTTTTGTTCAGGAAGATGCTTGATCAATATGGCCTACTCGAGTTCTTAGACCGTGGACTTTGTCACATCCGATTTCTCGGGGGAAACAAAGGTTCGGGGGATGAGGAAATATTCTTCTTCGTCCTTAGCCACCTGTTCATCGAACACCTATCCCTTGAGCTCAATCGAGGGCACGAGGTGTGATTGCTATTTGGCCACCTGTTCATCCTTCGACTTTTTCGATGTGGATGGTGCCGATACCGGTGCCAAGTCGTGCACTGCAAACATCTCCTTAGCTGCATGCTGCTCCCCATATACTATTTTCACGACATCCTTCATTGGGAAATTCATCATCTGATGAAGGGTCGATGGAGCCGCCCTCATGCTATGGATCCACAGCCTTCCAAGCTAAGCATTATACCTCATGTCACCTTCGATGACATGAAATTTGGTGTCTTGTATGGTTCTGACCACGTTGACTGGGAGGATGATTTCTCCCTTCATTGTTTCACTTGCCATGTTAAAGCCATTCAAGACCTGAGATGCCGGTATGATTTGATCGAGCAGCCCGAGCTGCTCCACGACCCTTGACCTAATTATGTTTACCGAACTACCTGGATCCACAAGAACACGTTTAACTTGAACTTTATTTAAAATGATAGAAATTACCAACGCATCATTTTGAGTTTGAGATAAAGCATCGATGTTTTCCTCGCTGAATGTGAGGGTGTCCTCGGGCATATAATCCCAAGTCCGTTTCTCCCTTGTGATGGATACTTTGGTACATTTGAATATTGGTCCTTGTGGGATGTTAACTCTACTGATGATCATGTGAATGACATGTTGAGGTTCTTTAGGTTCATTCTTTCTGCCTTCTTCCCTCTCCCTGGAGTGATTCTTAGCCCGATCACTTCGGAATTCTCGAAGAAGGCCCTCATTGAATAACCTAGCCATTTCTTCCCTTAGATGCCTGCAATCCTCCGTTCTATGAGCGTGCGTACCATGATACTTGAAAATCAAGTTGGGGTTCCTTTGGGAGGGATCAGTCTGTATTGGCCTGGGCCACTTAGTATCTTTGATTCTCCCAATAGCTGCGACGATCCCTGATGTATCTATGTAGAAGTCGTATCCTGATAATCGGGGGACCTCGGAGGGGTCAACGTGCTTATCGAACCCATTCTTTCTCATGAGTCCCCGAGAACCTTGACCTTGGTCAATTCTTCGATCGCTCTGAGGGATGTTATGGCTCGGGCCATTGTTTCTTCGATCGGCATATGGTTGATACCGTTCTTTGTTGAATCTTGATCCCCGATCTGTGTCCCTCGGGGGCTTGGCTGTGAATCTTTTAGGATGAACTGAGCCCGAGGGGGCTCCCAACTAGTAGTCCCCGACCCCAATTTTTGACTGATAACGATTGTTCACATTCGACCATGTCACAGCTGGATATTCAATCAAGTTATGCTTCAGCTACTGAGATGCAATCGAGCTTCTTTCATTCAAACCTTGCATAAAGGCCTGAACTTCGAGTCATCGGAGACCGGTAGTAATTCCTTCCTTTGCATCTAAAACCGGGACACGAACTCCCTTAGCATCTCGTCATCCCTTTGTTTTATTTTGAAGACGTCCGATTTTCTTGTGGCCGCCTTTATAACCCTAACGTGTGCTTTCACGAAGGCATCCGCCAACATAGCAAATGAATCAATAGAGTTAGGAGCTAAGTTGTGATACCAGATCATAGCTCCTTTTGATAGTATTTCCCCAAACTTTTTTAATAATACTGACTCGATTTCATCGTCATTCAAGTCATTTTCTTTGATTCCACAAGTGTATGAAGTAATATGTTCGTTAGGGTCAGTTGTTCCATTGTATTTCGATATATCGGGCATGTAAAATTTTTGGGAATGGGCATCGGAGCCGCACTTGGGGGAAAGGTTTATGTATGAATTTTTGGCATCTAGACCTTTCAAAACTGGAGGTGCTCCCGGTATTTGGTCTACCAGGGATTTATAAGTTTCCACCTTATTATCGTTGTCTTCTATCTTCTTTTCTCCTGACTCAATCCTTTTAGTCAGTTCTTTGAGCATTTTAATGATTGTGGGGTCAGTCCCCGAGCCACTTTTATCGGTCCTTTCTATCGCTGGTTCTTGCCGGGCGTTCACTGGTTCAGCGATGTTAGGAGTTCTGTTCCAACTCTGAAGTTAAGCGATGGCGACTTGCTGAGCTTGCAGCATCTCGAATATCACTTAGAGGCTGACTCCTCCTTCTTCCATCCCTGGTGTTTCCTGGCCTCCGACTCGGGCTTCCCTGTACATTCCTTATGGGGTCTGTGCCTGCATCCGTGTTTAGAGCGTTGTGCAAACTGATATCAACTGGCTCCACGTTTGGCATTCCCTCGGGGTTTATGGGTGGTACACCGACCCCTATACCGTTATTGTATCTGATTCCCTCACTGTCGTGAGCAGGTGTGTCTTGTGTGCTAGACATATTTTGGCCTGAAATCAAAAAACCTTTGACTAGAAAAAGTGTGAAGAATAACATGTGTTATCAGAAAACTAGCATTAAAATAATCACTATTATCTTTATCCTCACGGTGGGCGCCAAACTGTTTACCTCAAAAATATGGGTAACAATTAAAGATAATTTGTGGCTTTAAAGAAGTATGATATATTCTAATACTAGTGATTATACAAGTAATATTAAGCTTAAGTATGAAGAATCGGTGAATCAAATCAGTGTTGTTGGAGCAAAAGGGGCCTTGAGCTTGATTATCCTAAGGACCTCGAGGTTAGCTAAGAACAATAAAGTATGAACAATAAAGTAAAGACAATAAAGTTGAAGAACAAATGTTGAGCACGGTAAACAAGAAAAACAGAATGGGATGTTCTATTGCAGTAAAATTAGATATCTTTTATAAATGATTGGGGTTCCCCTTTATATAGGAGGAGAAAATCCCAATGTAGTACATTCCTAATTGGGGTAAAGAATTCTATTGGTAGAGGTTTAAAATAACCTAGTACGGACCTGTATCATTTCGTACAAATCTTATCATTTAATTTATGCCCTGATCCACGTGTTTTTGAAAAATTCCAGCTCTTTCTTGAGTGTCTTCGAGATTGTGCTGCCCTCGATGTAGGTCGTGTCAGGCCTTTGATCTGCTTTCTCGAGGTGTGTGTCCTTCAGCCGGATCTGATCTCCACTTCGAGTCGCCCGGACTCGGACTCAGACTCATAGCCCAATTTAAGACTTAGAAATCGGACTCCTTGATTTTGACCATATATAATTAAACTTTTCAAATATATATTTTCCTACATAACTATGACGAAAAAAACAAAGTCAGAAAAATCAAAAATAAAAATCTACAACGAAATGAAAAAGAAAGGGTTTTTTTTACACTAAATAAGAACTTTTAATGTATAAGGGAGAGATTTTTCATTCTGTAAATTGATTTTTAATACGTATTTGTAAGAAGAGAGGTCCTCGTTGTAATATTTAAAAAGTTCATTAAAACCTCAGTGTGTGTTTAACCTTTTATTTTTAGTTAATTACCTTTTTTTTCTTATTTTCTGGGGTTGGAAATCAACTCATATATAGGATCATTTTTGTCACAATATACCCTTTACCTTCATCCACTGAACAAAATTATTTAAGAAGTTTTTTTATTTTTGTATTTTCATTACTATTTAGAGGAGGAGGAGAAGATATTTAAATAATGACATACTTCATTATTTAAAAATAACTTAACTTTAAACTCATTTTACCCTTAAAAGATGATTTATAATCACACAAATCTCTATAATTGTTTTAGACTACATATTTCAAAAGTTCTTTTTCTTCTTAAACTGTATGCTCAGTCAAATACCTCCACATAAATTAGAAAGGGGAAGTAATATATTTTTGGTTTTCTCAGTTCCTTTTCACACAATTTATTTAATGCTTGTGGTATGCTATCTCATTTTCTCTGCCTTAGGAGCTATCTTGCTATTGTTTTGAATGGCAGATAGAAAGCTAACAACACAAGTTAATGATTAAATGGCACTTATTACATTGCATGGATAATCCCCTTAATTAAGGCTTAAGGGGTCGACATCAAAATACATAATTTATTAAATAAATCACAATGTTCTCAAATATTTCGTCAATGCTTCATACAAACACGTTGACGATTAAATGGCAATTATTGCAAGGATAATCCTCTCAAGGGGTCAACATCAAAAACTATAAATTCTCATAAATGTATGGTGTATACATACACATTAATTTACACATAAAATGATTGAAGGGCTATCAAGACAGGCGTATATACTCTTTTAAAGACGGATACAAGATTTAACTTGGCGGATTCGAAACTTTAAAATTATTAACATTGAATTTATTTTATTTTTAAAATATTGAATTCAAATCTAATATTTATTAAAATTTTAATAAATGTTCATACTGAATTTGAATGAACCGCCCTTGCACTCTACCCCATACTAGCCGGGGGTTGGTGCCAAATATATGAAATGCATGCATCTTAACCACCTCAAATTTAGACCATATACGTGGTGGTTGAGAACATATTCCTAAAAGGCCAAATAAGCTACTATATCACATGTTGTCTTCCCTTCTCTTGTCTTTTTCGTCTTGCCTTAGTATTAAACAATACTCAAACTTGTCGCACCTCCCAATTATCTGTAATTTACAGATAGTATTTCACGAAGTTTATATTTATTTTTTTCAAATAAATATAAACTATAGGTCACCTTCGTTTGACCTATAGTTGATCTTTATGCGGATGTTCCCTTTTTAGGCTATTGTATAAATTTCGCCCCTATCTCAAAAAGTTGTGCAAATAACCCTTAAAAAGTTACCAACATTAGACTCAAGTCTAATATTTACTCATATAATTTTATCACTCACAAAATATTAAACTGTTATCTAACGTTACAATAATTTACAAAACTTTTGACTGTGATCTAATGTTTTCTCGTAAGTTTTTTTTTTTTTTTTTTTTTTTAAAAAGGATGTGATCTAAAAAGTCCAATTGTTGGAACAACAAAAAAAGACGGTATATTATGTAACTGATACAAAAAGGGGCAACCGACGAAATTTTGTCATTGATATGTTGGTCGGGTCACACCTTGAGATTATCAGAGTAAGCAGACAATTTAGTGAAAGAGGCTCCTATCCAAAGATGTTATTTTGGTCACCTTCTGAGATAATGCCATTGAATCTTGAATAACTAAGATTAATGTCCCATAACAAGAAAAAGAAGTAAAGGAGACCGAAAAACAAAACAAGAAATGTTTTGTTCGATCACCGTCGGAATTGCTAATCCCCAGGTCCTCCACACAACTCACACTAACTTTATCTCTATTTGCTACTAAACACAATCGTTCAGGCCCGTTATTTTATAAAATTTATACCATATCAATTTTTTAATTATTTTATAATGTATAACAAAAAATAAACTTTTAAAAACCGTACCAATAATGTCGATTTCTCTTCGGTATCGGTTTAATTAATTTTCGATATTTTTTAAAATGTCATTTAAAAATCACGAGTAGAAGCAGAGGCGGATCCAAGATTTTAAGTATATGGGTTCCTGTCAATAATAACTAGGTTCACAAATAGATATTTATATATATTTAATAAAAAATTTTACAAAAATACAGGATCTATGCAAAAGTTACTGGATTTTCGAGAACCCATATATTACACTCTAGATCCGCTCCTGAGTAGAAGCATAATGCAATAACATACCTACTTTTATAGGATTTATCAAAACTCTCTAGGCATTTTTATTATTTAAAGGGTGATGAACTAAGAAAACATGAAAGATGACCAAAGTATAGATCCATCAACTATTCTACAACAACTTAAAAGAAACTGAGCAACGATAAAGAAAATATAAATCAGACGGGTGGAAAGATATTAGAGGTTTTGACACAGTTACCCACAAAAATAAAACTATTTACCCTTGTCTACCCATTTATTTTTCTACCCATAAACTAATTACATTTCCTACCAGTAGTAGTTTTTGTGGGAAATTTTTTCTTTATTCTCCAATTCTTTTTTATTTCTATGCTTCTTTCCTTTTTTTTCCTTTTTCCTTTTTTCTTTCTTTTCTCCTTTTCTTTTTTCTCATTTTATTCCTATTTTTTATTTTTTCTCTTTTATTGTCACGACCCGGATTTTCCACCATCGGGAGTCGTGATGGCGCCTACTGTCGGAGCTAGGCAAGCCAAGCATTTAAATATTTTTCGATAACAACCCAACAATAATAATATTAACGAGTCATTTAACTATAAGCGGAAGTCTTTAAAATATAAATAACTGAAAACCCAAAATGTGAAAGTTTAATATTTCTCTACCCAAGACTGGTGTCGCTATCTCACGAACTACTAAAGAGTGCTACAAACAAGTCTGAATAGAAATACATAGATGTATGTCTCGGTACAATGAAAACAAATTGAAAACATGGAAAGGAACTTCGACCTGCGAACGCCAGCTAGGCTACCTCGTAAGTCCCTGGACTGAAGTCAGCTCCCGATCAATATCCTACTGTTGTGGTCCAATAGATGCTCCGGTACCGTGATCTGTGCAAAAGAGCACAGAAGTGTAGCATCAGCACAACCGACCCCATGTGCTGGTAAGTGCCTGGCCTAACACCGGCGAAGTAGTGACGAGGCTAGATAGTACTACCAAATCAACCTGTGCAGTTCAATATATATATATATATATATATATATATATATATATATATATATATATATATATATATATATATATAT
>MDKF010124805.1:0-26760 GCA_026770625.1 Nicotiana glauca
TACAAAAATGGTATTTTGTTTTGTTTTTCCTTTCAAAAATTAGAAAAAGTCCTAGTATTTCTACTTATTTCATGATTTATTATTAAACAAACAATTATCAACAAATTACCACACAAATTCAAAAACCATTTGCCTATATTTTGGAACAATTTGCTTGGGGCAAAAATTACGTGCTCATAATAAGCAGACTAAAAAAGAAAGTCCTCAACTGCTAAGAAGACCTGGAAAAACCCGAAGCGAATATCGCAAAAATCCAGGCATAGTGGGCAAAGAAAGGAGAAGAATGGGCCCAATTTGTGCAGCAAATGAAGAGAAATTATAAAGGGACTATCACTAGTCTGAGAAGAAAAGTGATTACTGTGACGACCCAGCCCATCGTCACGTGAGTTACCACCCCATTTTCCCCGTTTTATGCTTCCTTAGGTTTCATTATAAGAATCTTGGGTGAATGAGTCAATTTGGATTGATTTTAGAAGGAAATGAGACACTTAGTCTCTTTAAGGAAGGCTTGTTTTGGAAAAGTCAATCGGATATTGACAATTGAGTTAGAGGACTCGGATGTGATTTCTGGTGATTTGGTTTGCTTTAGGGGATGATTTGTGACTTAGGAGTGTGATCGGAATTGATTTTGGAGGTCCGGTGTAGAATTAGGCTTGAATTGGCGAAGTTTGTATTTTGGCGAATTCCGGTTGTTAGGTGAGATTGTGATCCGAGGGTTGGAATGGGATTCTGAGAGTTGCTGTAGCTTTATTAGGTGATTTTGGACGTGTGTGCAAACTTCCAAATCATTCGGAGGTGTTTATGTTGGGTTTTTGATCAAATGCGTAATTCAGAAGTTTTAGAAGAACTTAGGCTTGAATCCGATGTAATTTGATGGTTTTTGTGAAATTTGTGGTGTTTTGATGATTGGAGCAAGTTTTAATGATGTTTTAGGATGGTTTGGCACTTTTTGTTGAGGTCCCGCGGGCCTCGGGGTGATTTCGGATGGCCATCGGGATGATTTTAAACTTGGTGAAATTCTGAAGTTGCTAGTATTTGGTGTTCCCGCATCTGCGGAAGAAGCGGTTCCGCAGATGCGAGAGGTTGGTCGCAGATGCGAGTTCCTAAGGAAGGGGCTATTTTCGCAGGTGCAGGCTTGGAGTCGCATCTGCGGTGCCGCAGATGCGGTAGAAGGGTCGCAGAAGCAAAAAGGTGTGGCTTTGGTATTTTCGCAGAAGCGGACAATTATTTGCAAAGGCGAGGTCCGCATATGGGGATAGAGGACCGCAGAAGCGGTCGTGGGATTAATGAAGATCCGCAGAAGTGGAATTATAACCGCAGAAGCGGTACCGCAAAGGCGGTAATGGAACCGTATATGCGAAAATCACTGCTCTCGGAAGGGTTTTTAAAGCTCATTTTGTTTCGCGAGCTTAAGTCCATTTCCACCATTTTTTATCGACCTTGAGAGCTCTTGGACGGAATTTGAAGGGTATTTCGACTTGGTGTGATTGGAGTTGAGTTACTTGGACTAAATACATGAATTAGTGGTAAACTTTACATGGAAATTTGTGAAAATTCATCAAAAGAGGGTAAAGCTAGGGCTTGGGAATTTGGTATTTCATAGTGGAATTTGATGGGGTCAAACGGACTCCGATTTTGGTAATTTTGATATGCATAAACTCGTGGCGAGATAAGGAATCTGATGATGTTAATTTTCTGATTTTTCGATAAGTGGGCTCGGGGCTCGGGTTTTACCAATTTTGTGATTTTCGATATTTTTCGTGTCTTTTCGATTGGGTTATGTGCCCTTAGCCTATTGTAACGTATTCATTGTGGTTTTGATCGGATTCGACGTGCGAGGAGGTCGATTTGCGAGGCAAGGGCATATCGAGCTAGGATTTTGGCCGGCTTGAGGTGAGTAATGGTTATAAATGATGCTCTGAGGGTTTGAAACCCCGGATTTGCACAACGTAGTGCTATGTTGAGGTGAGACACACGTTGCATGATGATTCTACGATATTTCTGACTGGGACTTAATTGATATCATTATAGTTTGGGCTAGTTTCCATGTTTGGGGCCTTGTGCCGACCTGTAGAACCCTTAGGGGCATTTGTACATGATTGACCTTACTTGTTAAAATCATACCCTCACTCATGTTCTTAATTGTTGAATATAATATGAACCGACTTTAGAAGTTGATAAATCAAATGAGAGTAATATGTGGGCTGGGATCCCTATCCTATCTTAGTATGCCCCAGAGGCTAAGTTTATATTGATTGAGAGGGGTTGAGAACCCCATAGTGAGGGTATTTGATATGTTATGGATTGGGCTGCACGCCGCAGCAGTATATTATTATATGGATCGGGATGCACGCCGCAGTAGTGTGTGTGTGTGTGTGTGTGTGTGTGTGTCTATATACACACACACATATATATATATATATATATATATATATATATATATGTGTGTATATATATATATATGTGTATATATATATATGTATCGGGCTGCACGCCGCAGCAGTGAATTTATACGGATCAGGATGCACGCCGCAACAGTATAGTGCTTGGGCTGTAGGAGCCCCTCCGGAGTCTGCACACCCCCAGTGAGCGCAATCGACTATTATTATTGTATCGGGCTGCGCGCTGCAGCATTATATATATATTATGGATCGGGCTGCACGCCGCAGAAGTATATTCACACGGATCGGGCTGCATGACACAGCGATATACTATGATTTCGGTTATTGTCAAAAGTGTAGGAGTTGAGTACTGGTTAAAAGGATTTTTACCTAACTTCTTCAATAAATTGTTAGTTAATGTTCTTACTGCTTTGATATATAACCGCTTAGTGTTTTTACGAGATTTCTTTTCGTCAGTCATTATTTATTGTTATTACTCACTAAGTCGGAGAACTCACATTACTCCATGCACCATGTGTGCAGATACAAGTATTCCTGAGGCATATATTGAGTTGTATCTGCTGTTGAGATCTCACCAGAGTAGTCGAGGTAGCTGCATGGCGTCCGCAGACCCAATTTCTCCCTCTATCTTCTTTACTTTTAGTATTTTAGACTATATTTTGTTTAGGTTGTTTCTCAGACTTGTATTAGAGGCTCTTGACTCGTGACACCGGATCAGTGGGCTTTGTAGTGATGATATTACATTTTCCGCAGAGGAAAAATATTCACTGTTTCAGACTTCTATTTATGTTAAATTGGTATTTAAAACCTGTTAATTGGTAATTAACTCTATATGAGGGATTGAGAGTGTAGATTTGGTCGGGCTTGCCTAGCAATGTGTTGGGCGCCATCACGACTGGGGTTGGGGTCGTGACAACTATCCTTGAGGACGAGGCAGCCCAGCGAGCTAAAGACTTCAAGGCTGACATGGAGCATTGCTATTGGCTGATAGCCAAAATGGAGAGAGAAATATAGTAGTTACAAGACCACCACTTACATGACTCCCAGGTGTTAGAAACCCGGAACCAGCAAATAGGTCGACTATTACAGGAAAAGGGCATGATTAGAGCTATCGCAGATTATATTGTCATGAAATGTCAAGCGTGCAAGGACATGACTCGTACCACCTTCTTTTCCGTGGTGATGAGTTTTGTCCGCCAAGTTATGAGTGATCTGGAGAGACTGCAAGGGGGTCTTGCACATAGGCCCGCGACGATGCCGAATGAAAATTGAAAATTCCCAAAAATTATTTCCTTATTTTTGCATTTATTTTCTTGAACTACGTAATGATATGATTTATGCGGAGTCATGATACGTAGTCAATCCTCATCGGATTCGATCATATCTTGTAAATAACTCCAATAAGAAAGGGAAAGAATAATAATGAGAAAAATGAGAGAAAAACCAAGAAAGAGAGAAAAGTAAAGAAAAAGAGAGTGGAAACCAAAAGAAAAGAATTTGGAAAGGAAAAGTCGGGATGACGCATGCAACCGTTGCAAAACATGTAGACATCCATTTAACTGTAATGGTGCATCGCACCCGAACGTGCGATTACCTGTCCGTTATTTTTCTTAAACTAAACGTTTGCTGCTATCACATCCAGCTCAGGTTTTATAAAAACAGTGGTTGGTTTTTCTGTGGTAAACTGGCTTCACACCCTTACTTCACCAGATCAAAGGGGAGCATAGAAATGTCTTCGGAAATGACCTTGCCAGCAATTCCCATCCCAGAGGATAGCCCAATCTCGGGCATCTCGGCATCAGAGTCTGCAGCAGCTGAGGAAAATAGGATCCTACGTCTCCGGGTCATGGAAATGTGGGATGCGTGGGCAAATGGAAAGGAGTCGCCGAGTGCTATTCCCGGATTCCCCGAGTTGTTTCCTAGAACATGGGGTGCCTCTAATATTCCCATCAGCCAGCCAAACACTCCACTAGGGCATCCCACCATATCGGCTCATTTCGTGGGAACACCTTCTGAGGTTCGTCCCCAGGTTTTCACATCCGGAACAATCCCCAATATCTTTACTGCTCCCCCATGCTCCGCCACAACACAACCCGCACTGCCAAGACCTTCTTTTGATCCCTCGGCCTTTACATTCCAAAATTCTATTTTTCAAGTGAAGCCTCCTCAATACCCCACCTATACCTATTCTCAGCCACCTCCATTCGAGTTTACAACGGGACCAGAAAAGACTCTCAAAACCCCTGAACAGAAAGAAATGGCAAAGAGAATGAGAAGCCTAGAGTAGAGCCTCAAAAACATGCAGGGTTTAAGTGGGCAGAAGAGTGTGTCATATATTGATTTGTGCATGTTCCCTCATGTGCATTTGCCTATGGGATTCAAAACTCCGAATTTTGAGAAATACGATGGGCATGGTGATCCCATTACTCACCTTAAGAAATACTGGAATCAACTGTGCGGGGCTGGGAGAAAAGAAGAATTTCTCATGATTTACTTTGGGGAAAGCTTGGTAGGTATCGCCTCTGAATGGTATATGGATCAGGACATTTCCCGTTGGCACATTTGGGATGACCTCGCAAGAGACATTTTTAGACAGTTCCAGTACAATATAGATATTGCGCCAGACAGGAATTCATTGGCAAATCTGAAGAAGAAGTCCTCAGAAAGTTTTCGGGAATATGCAATAAAATGGCGTAAGCAAGCATCGAGAGTAAAGCCTCCAATGGATGAGGTTAAAATAGTCATGATGTTTCTTCAAGCTCGGAAAGCTGATTATTTCCAGAATACGATGTCAGCTATGGGCAAACCATTCGCAGAAGCTATTAAAATTGGTGAAATGGTGGAAAACAGGTTGAAAACAGGAAGAATTCTAAGACAGTCCGCTATTACAGCAACCTCCCAAGCCATTCAAGGCGGGTTTGGAGGAATAGCAAAAGGAAAAAATAAAGAAGAAACATCCATTGCGGCATCGGGTGTACGAAGACACCGTGCTCCTAGACCCATGTTCCAAGAAAGAACCCCTAAATATTATTACCATCATCACGACATGGCTTATGCACCTCAATCATACGCGGTCATGAATGCTCAATCTTTTGTACGACCGCAGCAAGCTCCATTTCCAAGAAATCATCTTCCTAACCAAAACCACTACAATCTCCGTCCTCCAAGGAATAATTTTCCACATCGTGGGCCACCCAGGAGGCAAACTTTCACACTAATTGGTGAATCCTACTCCAATCTATTTCCAAAGCTTGTCCAAACGGGTTTGCTACAACCACTTCCTCAAACAAGGCAAAACCGAGCATCGTCTACTTACAGAGCTGGTGTCAGATGTACCTATCATTCAGGAGCAGAAGGGCACGATACAGATGATTGTTGGACATTGAAAAGAGTGGTGGAGAACTTGATAGAGAAAGGAAAGATAGTGCTAAGGGATGAGGATGTCCTCAACGTGACTAACAACCCACTGCCAGCCCACTATAACGGGCCAGTGATTGGAATGATTTGTGAAGATAAAGAATTTGATCTGGCACTAAAGGCCATAACTGTTATTGCTGATGCGGAGAGAAAGACAAAAATTGCCCCGAAGCAAGATAAAGGGGAAAAGAAGAACAAAGTCACCAAGTCAGAACCAGAAAAGAAATTTGAAATAGGAACGGAGGCAATGCCTCCCAAAGATGGTGTTCTTTATGTTCCACGAAGCCGTAAAGAAAAGCAGTTGACTTTAAACCCTCTAAAGAGATTTCAACTGAAAAAGGGAGCCTAGATGTACGTACCCAAGGGAGCCTATATGGTGCGGGGGACAATTAAACCATCGAGACTGAACGAGCTCGTGGTTATTGGACGAGCGACATAGAAGCCCATGACAGATCCCACCGCAGTGCCGTGGAATTACCATAAGATGGTGGTTACGTATAAGGGTAAAGAGATCTTGGAGGAGCTTCAAGAATTCACCCCGTTGAGAAACACTCCAACATAGAAGAAGTGAACAACGCCACCAAAAGGCATTTCCCATCTAAGAAACCTGTAAGTGCTGAAGAAGCAAATCCTTCTTCCAGAAAATGAAGATGGCAGACTACGAAGTGGTTGATCAACTTCGGAAGTTTTCTGAACAAGTATCCTTGCTGTCATTGCTGATGAAATCCCCTGAGCACCAAAAGGTTTTAATGAAGACCCTCAACGAAGCATACGTGCCATCTGAAACTTCGGTGGAATAGTTAGAAAGAATGGCAGAGAGATTTTTCGCCATCAATCAGATTTCATTCAGCAAAACGACTTTCCTCCAGAAGGAGCCGCTCACAACAAAGCCTTGCACTTAACTGTCAAATATGAGGGATATTATTTGAAGAGCATCATGGTAGACAGAGGTTCTAGGGTAGACATTTACCCACTCTCCACACTACATCGTGTGCAAAATTGGGATTGAAAGGATTCATCCCAACAATGTATGTGTGCGAGCTTTTGACGGTATCAAAAGAGACACCATTGGAGAAATTGACCTAATCTTTACTATTGGCCTGGTGGCCTTCGAGGTGACTTTCCAAGTACTAGACATGGACACGTCCTATAATTTTCTTTTGGGAAGGCCTTGGATCCATGTCGCAGGAGCCGTACCCTCTACCCTTCATCAAATGGTGAAATTTGAACATCAGGATCAGGAGATTGTGGTCCATGGAGAGGATGAACAGTCAATCTATCGGGACCCGTCTATCCCATACCTAGAAGCGAGGGAAGGTAGTGAACACATAGTCTACCAAGCATTCAAAGTTGCGGTGGCCGATCAATTGTTATTGGAAAAATGTTTCAATGCTTGGCTTGCCTAACTCCGACAGTAGGCGCCATCACGACTCCCGATGGTGGGAAAAATCTAGGTCGTGACAAGTATGTATCAGAGCTCTAGGTTACATAGGTCTCACTACTCACGGCCAAACTTGGTAGAGTATGAGGGATCGGTACAGAGACGTCTGAATTTATCACCTAGAGGCTACGAAGTTAGGAAAAGTTTTGCTTTTGTTCTTTCTTGTCGTGCGATTCTGTTTCTCAAATACTGATTGTCTTTCCACTCTGTTATTTCGCAGATGGCGAGAACACGTGCTTCATCTTCTACCACGTAGCAGCCCGAGCCCCCAGCAGCAGCTCCTACGAGGGGCAGAGGCCGAGGCCGTGCCAGAGGTCGAGGCAGGTGCAGAGCTCAGCCCCGGGCAGCAGTCCTAGAGGTGGAGCCTCATATTAATTATGATGAGGAGCTTCCAGTCCCAGCAGCTCTGGTGGGCCCAGATCAGGTCCCGGGAGGGTTCATGGTCACCTCAGATCTTGAGGGCGCTTTGGTCAGGCTGGCAGGCTTTGTGGATAGCGTTCCTAGAGCAGGTTTCCTTCCAGTAGCACCAGCCACTTTTCAGGCTGGAGGAGGAGTTCAGACTCCTACTACACATACTCTGGAGCAGGTAGCTCCCTAGGCTCATGTCCCAGTGGTTCAGCTAGCTGTGGCAGCTCAGCCAGGTATTGCAGCCCAGACCGACGATTGAGCGGCGATGTCTTCGGATGCTTTGTGGAGACTTGATAGGTTCTCCAAGCTTTTCACCACCACATTCAGCGGTGCTTCATTGGAGGATCCACAGGATTTCTTATTCAGCTGCCTTGAGATCCTTAAGACTATGGGTATTGTGGAGACCAATAGGGTCGACTTTGCCACCTTTCGGCTTGTAGGATCCGCCAAGACTTAGTGGAGGGACTATTGCTTATCCAGACCAGCAGGGTTGCCAGCATTGACATGGGATTAGTTTTTAGAGTTATTTTTGGAGAAGTTTCTCCCGGTCACTCAGCGGGAGGCACTTCGCAGGCAGTTCGAGCTCCTCCAGCAAGGCTCTATGACAGTCACGCAGTATGAGGCTCGGTTTATTGATTTGGTACGACATGCTATTGTTATACTCCCCACAGAGCGAGAGAGGGTGCGTAGGTTTATTGATGGATTGATTCAGCCGATCCGTCTCCAGATGGCTATGGGAGCTGGTAGTGAGATTTCTTTTCAGGAGGCGGCCAATGCGACCCATAGAGTTGAGATGGATCTTGCATGGGGAATTGGTCATGGGTCAGATAAGAGGCCCCATCATGCAGGTAGATTCAGTGATACCTCGTCTGGAGGTGAGGATTCTTACGGTAGAGGCCACCCTCCGAGGCCCTTTCAATCAGCCCTTCAGGTCTCACATGGTACTTTAGGTGGTCGTGGCTCTCAGTCGCAGTCTTCTGACCAGCAGTTTTTCAGTTCACCATCAGCACCTATTAGCGCACCACCACTCCGTTATTCTCAGCAGCTGAGGGCTTGTTACACTTGTGGTGACACGAGACATATTGCCAGGTATTTCCCTCGAGCTTCTAACAGCTCTCAGCAGCAGGGTCCTCATCCTATGATTCATGCATCAGGTTATCCACAGGCCTCCCAGCCAGCTAGAGGCGGGGGTACAGGCCCTAAAGGTGGAGGTAGGGATCATAGAGGTGGAGCTCGGACCGCCAGAGGTAGAGGCCAGCCAGGGATCGATCATCCCAGAGATATGGTTTAGGGAGGTGGGGCCCAGCCCCGGTGCTATGCTCTTCCAGCCAAGCCAGAGGCTGAGTCTTCAGATGTAGTCATTACAGGTACTCTTCTGGTTTGTAATAGGGATGCTTCAGTACTATTTGACCCTGGGTCTACGTATTCATATGTGTCGTCCTATTTTGCACCCTACTTGGCTATACCTAGTGATGCTTTAGATATTACTATTTATGTATCTACACTGATGGGTGATTTTATAGTGGTCGACTGAGTTCATCGTTCCTGTGTGGTAGTGTTTGAGGGTCTTGAGACCCGTGTTGATTTATTGCTCTTATATGGTGGGTTTCGACGTTATATTAGGGATGGATTGGTTGTCCCCGTATCATGCTATCTTGGATTGTCACGCCAAGTCCGTGACCTTGGCTTTGCCAGATGTGCCCAATTAGATTGGAGAGGGACCCCAGGTCATGCCACCCGTAGTGTTATTTCATGTGGGAAGGCTCGACGAATGGTCGAGAAGGGGTGTTTAGCTTATCTGGCATATGTTCGCGATTCCAGCACAGAGGTTCCTTCTATTGACTCTGTTCCTATTGTTCGGGAGTTCCCCGAGGTTTTCCCTTCAGACCTGCCGGGTATGCCGCCCGACAGGGATATTGATTTTTGTATTGATCTGGCCCCAGGCACGCAGCCCATTTCTATTCTGCCATATCGCATGGCCCCGCCAAAGTTGAAAGAGTTAAAGGACTATTTGCAAGATTTGCTAGAGAAGGATTTTATCAAGCCTAGTATTTCTCCTTGGGGTGCGCCAGTGTTATTTGTGAAGAAAAAGGATAGATCGATGAGGATGTGCATTGATTACCGGCAATTGAGCAAGGTGACGATTAAGAACAAGTATCCACTGCCGAGGATTGATGATTTGTTTGACCAGCTACAGGGTGCGAAGATGTTTTCAAAGATAGACTTGAGATTTGGCTACCATCAGCTGAGGATTAGGGCGTCTGATGTCCCTTAGACAGCATTCCGCACTCGATATGGGCATTATGAGTTTTTGGTCATGTAATTTGGGTTAACCAATGCCCCAGCAGCATTTATGGAGTTGATGATCCGAGTGTTCAGACCCTACTTGGACTTGTTCATGATAGTTTTTATTGATGATATTCTGTTGTACTCCCACAGCTAGGAGGAGCATGAGTAGCACCTCAGAGTAGTTCTTCAAACTTTGAAGGATAGTCAGTTATATGCTAAGTTCTCGAAGTGCGAGTTCTGGTTGAGTTCGGTTGCATTTCTATGTCATGTCATATCAGCAGAGGGTATTCAGGTGGACCCGAAGAAGATTGAGGCAGTCAAGAACTGGCCTCGGCCAGCATCAGCTACTGAGATTCGGAGTTTCTTGGGGTTAGCAGGTTATTACCGCCGGTTCATGGAGGTATTTTCATCCATAGCAGCCCCGATGACCAGATTGACCCAGAAGGGTGCCTAGTTTAGATGGTCAGACGAGTGTGAGGAGAGCTTTCAGAAGCTCAAGATAGCTCTGACTACGACACCGATATTGGTTTTGCCACAGGCTCAGGACCCTATACAGTTTATTGTGATGCTTCCCATATTGGGCATAGTGCGGTATTGATGCAGGATGGTAGAGTCATTGCTTATGCTTCGAGGCAATTGAATATCCACGAGAAGAATTATCCGGTCCATGATCTAGAGTTGGCATCCATTGTTCATGCTTTGAAGATTTTGAGGCATTACTTATATGGTGTGACGTGTGAGGTGTACAGTGATCACAAGAGTCTGCAATACTTATTCAAGTAGAAGGAGTTGAAATTGAGGCAGCGGAGGTGGTTGGAGCTATTGAAGGATTATGGTGTTACTATTTTGTACCACCCGGGGAGAGCCAATATGGTGGCCGATGCATTGAGTAGGAAGTCCGCCAACATGGGTAGTCTTGCTTATGTTCTGGTCAGCCAAAGACCACTTGCTTTGGATATTCAGGCCTTGGCCAATCGATTTGTGAGGTTGGATATTTCTGAGCCTAGCAGAGTGTTAGCTTGTACGGTCGCTCGTTCTTCATTATTGGAGCGTATCCGTGATCGGCAGTTTGATGATCCCCAATTGTGTGTCCTGAGAGACATGGTGCAGCGTGGAGGTGCCACGAAGGTGACCTTAGATGATAATGGTGTTTTGAGGTTGCAGGGGCGCGTTTGTGTGCCCAATGTCGATGGGATTTGAGAGTTGATATTAGCGGAGGCCCATAGTTCTCGGTATTCTATTCACCCGGGCACCGCGAAGATGTACCGGGACTTGCGGCAGCATTATTGGTGGCGTAGGATGAAGAAAGATATTGTTGCATAAGTTGCTCGGTGTTTGAACTGTCAGCAGGTCAAGTATGAGTATCAGAGGCCTGGTGATTTGTTTCAGAGTATTGACCTTCCCGAGTGGAAGTGGGAGAGGATTACCTTGGATTTTGTTACTGGACTTCCGATGACTCGGAAGAAGTTTAATGCTATTTGGGTCATTGTTGATAGGCTGACCAAGTCAGCACATTTTATTCCTGTTACAGCCACTTATTCATCGGAGAGAATAGCTGAGATCTACATCCGAGAGATTATTCGCCTTCATGGGGTGCCGACGTCTATCATTTTGGACTGGGGTACGCAGTTTACCTCGTGTTTCTAGAGAGCAGTTCAGTAGGAGTTGGGCACCCAGGTTCAGTTGAGCACAGTGTTCCATCCTCAGACGGACGGCCAGTCCGAGAGGACTATTCAGATATTGGAGGATATGCTCCGAGCCTGTGTCATTGATTTTGGAGGCTCGTGCGACCAGTTTTTGCCTTTTGCAGAGTTCGCCTACAACAACAGCTACCAATCCAGCATTCAGATAGATCCATATGAGGCGTTGTAATGTAGGCGATGTTGGTCTCCAGTCGGATGGTTTGAGATAGGAGAGGCACGGTTATTGGGTACTGATTTAGTTCAAGAGGCCTTGGAAAAGTTCAAGATCATTCAGGATAGGCTTCGTTCGGCTCAGTCGCAGCAAAAGAGTTATGCGGATCGTAAGGTTCGAGATGTACCTTTCATGGTTGGTGAGCGGGTCTTGCTCCGAGTGTCGCCCATGAAGGGTGTGATGAGATTCGGGAAGAAGGGCAAGCTTAGCCCTAGATTCATTGGTCCATTTGAGATCCTCGATCGTGTGGGAGAGATGGCTTACAGACTTGCCTTGCCGCCCAACTTGTCAGTCGTGCATCCAGTGTTTCATGTGTCCATGCTTCGGAGGTATCACGGCGATCCAGCCCACGTGTTAGATTTCAGTACCGTCCAGTTGGACAAGGATCTGTCTTACGAGGAGGAGCGGGTAGCTATTCTAGACCGGCAGGTTCGACAGTTGAGGTCGAAGTGTTTTCCTTCAGTGCGTGTCCAGTCATCGACCTGGGAGTCCGAGTCTGATATGCGGAGCCGTTATCCTCGTCTATTTCCCAACTCGTGTACTTTTTTCTTTTGTCCGTTCGAGGACGAACGATTGTTTTAGAGGTGGAGAATGTGACAAGTCCAAAGGGTCATCACCGGATTTCTCTCTTTTTCTGCGCTTCTGAGGCCTTGAAAACCTCACCTTTAGTTGCCTCGATTTGCGTGTGTAGTCCGGGCGCGTAGCCGGAAAGATTATATGTTAAATTCTGTGGAAAATTTCAAAATGTGGCTTTAAAATGATTAAAGTTGACTTCGATCAACATTCTTGGTAAACGGACCCGGACCCATGATTTCACGGTCCCGGAGGGTCCGTAGAATAATATGGGACTCGGGCATGTGCCCGGAGCCGAAATCCGAGGTCTAGAACCCGAGGAAAAGAATTTTTTTGGAATTATTTAGGAAAATGGAAATGAAAATTGATTAAAAGACTATGGTATCGGGCTTGTATTTTGGTTCCGACGACCGAAACAAGTCTTAAGTATGTGTTAAGCACTTTCTGTAAAATTTGGTCGAAATCGGACGTCATTTGACGTGTTTCGGACTTAAATATCTAAAGTTTGAAGTTTATGAAGTTAGAATGAAAAATGATGATTTTGGGGTTTGATTCAATGATTTTGATGTTATTTTGGCGGTTTGATCACTCGAGTAAGTTCGTATGAGGTTGTTGAGTTAGTGTGTGCGTTTGGTTAGGAGCCCCGAGGGCTCGGGAGTGATTCGGAGGTGGTTCGGGGTGTTTTGAACTTAGTAAAAATTACAGAAAATGTTCAGTTCTGATATCTGGTACGTTGTTCTATGCGATCGCATAGCTTGTCCTGTGATCGCATAGTGTAAAAATTTCAAGAGCCTAGTTTTGTTCTATGCGATCGCAACAGCCCTTGTGCGATCGCAATGCCTAGCCTTCCCATCCCTATGCGATCGCATTGCCCACCTCGCGATCGCATAGAGCATTTTCCTTGCCCAGTCGTAATTCCTCTATGCGTTCGCATTCGCCCCATCGTGATCGCAGTGACTAAAAACACTTACTCTATGCGATCGCAATGCCCTTTCCGCGAACGCATAGAGCAATTTTGCCCAGTTAATTTAAAAGCTCAAAACATACCCATTATGGGATTTTTCCCATTTTTCATAAAACTTATCTTCTCCAAGCTCTAGGGGTAATTTTTGAAGCTCTTCTTCACCAAAGTCTTTAGATAAGTAATTTTCCACCTAATTCCGTCACTCTTCTTCATTAATTACTGAAATCCTAGATCTAAATCATGAAAGCAAAGTAGAAATTAAGGGTTTTGGGTAGAGCTAGGATTTTGAGAATTTTGGGTGGTTCAACCTCAATTTGGGGTCGAATCTTAAAACAAATTGCATATTTGAACTCGTGGGGTTATGGGTGATTGGGTTTTGGTCCGAGCCTCGTGTTTGGACCATGTGGGCCCGGTGTCGAATTTTGGTATTTTTGGAAGAATGCTAGGAAATTCATATCTAGGCTATGGGATGTTGCCATTGAGTCTTTATTGATATTATTGAATTAATTATGCCTAGATACCATTGTTTCGGAGTCAGATTGTAGAGGAAAGGCGGTATTTGAGGATTGATTGCTATTCTTTAGACCGAGGTAAGTGTTTGATCTAACTTTGGCTTGAAGGAATAGGATTAGAGTATTATTTGTTAATTGCTAAATGTTGAGTACGGTGTATAGGTATGGTGACGAATATATATACATCGGTGTCTAGCATGACCATGGGTCCTTATTTGTGCTTATTTGGGATTCGGTAGTGACTTTTTCCTTGTTAATAGGTGGTTTCTATATGATATGAAGAGAATGAGAAAGAAATATGATTTGTAAACTCCTTGGAGCGTTGACTCGATTTTTTTTACTTGATTATAGAGTAAGAAATGAACATAAAAGAAAGAGATGTGATTATTCCCTTGCCGGGACGTGTAAATTATGGTTGTTGCTCCCTTGCCGGAAAATTTAACTGCTTAGTCGTATTCTCCCTTGCCGGGAAACTATTATATATTATGAAATGGCATCGTGTGGCACGCCGACAACTTATATATGCTAAAATGGGATCATGTGGCACGCCGACCACCTAGATATATTATGAAATGGGATCGTGTGGCACGCCGACCACTTATATATTATGAAATGGGATCGTGTGGCACGCCGACCACTTATATATGCTGAAATGGGATCGTGTGGCACGCCCACCACCTAGATATATTATGAAATGACCGTGTGGCACACCGACCACTTATATATTATGAAATGGGATCGTGTGGCACGCCGACCGCTTATATATGCTGAAATGGGATCGTGTGGCATGCCGACCACTTATATAGATTATGAGAACTGATGTAGTTTGTGTTTACTTCTGATAAGTTGTTTTCCTCTTTATTTCCCCTACGCATATCCCCTCACCATTTTAATTGGTATTTTTCTGTTGTTATTTCGCTGCACTTGTATATATATTTGTACATGTTATTTTTGGTAGGTCCTGTCTAGCCTCGTCACTACTTCGTCGGAGTTAGGCCAGACACTTACTAGCACATGGAGTCGTCACTATATTATTATTATTATTATTATTATTATTATTATTATTATTATTAAATGTTTAAATGCTTGGCTTGCCTAATCCGACAGTGTGCGCCATCACGATTCCCGATAGTGGAAAAAATTCGGGTCGTGATAGTGGTATGCCAGTATGAGCATGCATATATTGTCCAATTTAAAGTCATATTAGTAGTAATAGAATGGAGCATCAAGAGAGGAATCAAGCATCTAAGGTTGTTTTGAATCTTATGGAAGCCAAAAAAAAAAGGAGCGGCTTTACAGCCAAGTTGAAGCATTTCAGATGAGTTTAGCACTGATCCTGCCTCGTTTTTCCAAACATCTACCTGTGTTGTTTAGCCCTTTCATGTTAGATTATATATAATATAGATACATATTGGTGAACACAGTCATAAATTATCATAAACTTACACATTAAACAATTGACAGTTACGAATATAAAAGGCATGGAAATATTAAAATTATTGAAATATAACTTATTAAGATAAAGATGTGTGAGTTATAAATTTAGAGTTTTTATAAATACAATAAAGGAGAAAAAAATATTTTTGGCTTATGAGAGGTTCCACCTCACTTTTCTATTACGGACTCTTTTTTATATATACTAAATTTATCTGTATTTCGCGCAGTCATAAATAAAAAATAAAATCTATATCTATATATATATATAAATATAAATGAGGGACATTCACAGCTGATGTGGCATCTCTCACATATCAGGAAATGTATTTATCTTTTTTGTTAGTTTTTTGGCCTTTTCCATTTAGTTTTAAATCAATAAACTACAAACTAAATGTTAAATCGTAAAAATTAAGATCAGTTACAACTTCCTAATAATAAGGAAGCAGAAAAGGCAACGTTTGAAAACTCTCTAAAAAACGTTTCAAGCCTAATCTTCACGTCTTTAATTCTATATATAAAAGGGGAAGATTTACTAAGTCACCATTCCGCATTCATAAACTTTTTCTGTTAACGATGTAAGTATATAATCTTCAGAGAAAAGAAAATCTTTGGACAATATAAAAATCAATTGCCCCCAACACCGAGAAGAAATCAACAAAGCAAAAAATATACAACCCAACTGCTTTGAATTTCAGTGACACACAAATTAAAGCAGAGAAAGAATTAATGAAGTAGAAGTTAACCGTGACAAAGTTCCGAAGTTACAAAGATTTTCTTTTTTTATTTTCTTTTCATGTGGTGCTTATTCTTTGCATCACAATAATTGTTGGAGCATCCTGCTGGATTTCAGATACTTAAAGTGGTAAAAAGGCTTTTGTTGATAAGTACATAATCCTACAATTGCGAGGCCGACAACGCTCTTGCACTGCCAAGATACACTTTTTGCATATAGTTTTGTGCTTTTAGATTGCCATCACTAATGTACGTGTTTCTACCCCTTTTTGCCCTCGCTGGTTCGAATATATGTTTTTATTTTTACTGTAATTTCTTTGTATTTATTTTGTTTTAAACCCTAAACCTGGGTATTTTGCGTAAAATACTAATTATTTCAATTGAAAGAATGTTTCTTTGTTATTTAATCTCACTTAGAATGAGTTTTCTTAATTGAATGTTCCGATCTACGTTTTCCAAAATAGGCAGAAAGATTAAGGTTATTGTTTTGATTGAGGCCGGATATACTCAAAGCAATATTCGATCAGTTTGATTATTCATCTCCCATAAAAGGAGAGATACTTGCTTTTTTTTTTCTTTTTCACAAGTGAGATACTTGAAGGTTTTAGTTTTCGTTGGCTCTTCTTTTATATGTTGGATTTTTTGGGTATTTCTTTTGCAGATACCATTATGGCAGTACAAGACCATTCTGATATACCAACTATTTTGAGACACTTTCAAATTGGTAGCAGCCATACCACTGCCAGGATTCAATTATTAATGCAAGATATGGTCCTAGACAACATCCAACATGGGCGTTTGGACATAAGTATTGTGAAATTCCGGGAGAAAGTGATTTTATTTCAAGTGAATATATGCTATTTAAAAATTAGAGTTGTTTTTGGACATGAATACAATTTGGAACTGTTTTTTGAATTTCTGCGAGTGATGAAAAATAATTTTTTGGACTTTTTCAAATTTTGGAAAAGTTTCTAAATCCAACTTCAAGTTAAAATTAAAAATTTCGTGGCCAAACACTAATTCCGAAAAAAATAAAAAAAAAATCCGAATTAATATTTTTTCATGGCCAAACGGGCCCTTAAATCAATGAACAAATTTGTTTGAGTAGAGAACTTTTCACTCTCTATATGTCGAGATCTTCTATGATCTTCTTTTTTTTTATGCCTTTTTCCTCTTTCACTTTGAAGACAAAAAGTAGAACAATTATTTTTTATACTCCAGTTATTTTCTTTTTCTTCCTTCCCTGCCCTTTGTAAGTTTGTGTGCAATATCGCCAATCAGTGATTCCTTCTAATTCCTGAGAACTTTTTCATTACTACAATATGATAAGTTTAATATAATATTATAGAAGAATCACTTCATTTAGATTTTAGATGAAGTTGGAGCATTATATCTGTGAAGTTCTGATATGTTTCAAGTGACTGAAAGCAATTTTAACTGATATATATTGTGAGTGTAAAAAAATAATCATCATTTATATAGTTTTGCCAATTGTAGTGGATAATTTACCTATTGTAATAATTCATGGCTGAATAATATAAATTTTAATTAGTAAAGATTGATTTCTTTTATATGACATTATACTTATTTAGCCATATCAATATTTGTATTGTAACTGCGGGAAGCGCAGGTAACTTTACTAGTATGCAATTTTCTTATTCTTTATAGATACAATGGCCGAGTAATTCTGCATCGCTCTTTGTAATTGAATAAGTTTAGAGGAGATGTATGAGTAATTTGAGGGAGTAATTAGTGAGAGTAATGGGCAAGTAAATACTCTAAACTTAATGGGCAAATAATGGTCAATAAATACTTAAATTACAACGAATAGAGAAGTGTAAAAGAAAAGAACGATCCAATCCAAAAGACGTCTTCTTTACCTCTTATGAAACAATAAAGGGAAGAAAAAGTCAAAAAAAAAAAAAAGGATAAAAGAAAAGGGGATTTTGTTGACATTAGAGATATGTCACATCACCTTTGCCATTCCCAACTTTATATTTTTATATAGATATATAGATATAGATTATTAAAAGAAGAAAAGAAAAGCTTACTCATTATAATTGATAATAAATGAATTTGACTATAATCACACTTTAAATAATCACATTCTTACGTAGTTTTGATGATATATATAATAACAAAATGCTCTTATTAGTGTTTTTCATGATTTATAGGTAATAAATGGCTAAGGAAGGCTAAGGAGTTATTTTGGAGTCAATACTGGAGAAAAAATGCTAAATATGCAAATTCCCATTGAAGTCACGTCATACCAGCCCTTAGGAGCCGAAATTACTGTTCTACCACGGGTCCACCGCGACCGCGGTTCCACCGTGGTAAAAGGCTGCTGCAGAACTTTGAAGAATCAGAGGCATTGTTCTGCCGCGGTTCCACCGCGACCGCGGCAGAACCGCGGCAGGCGCCGAAACGTTAAGGGACCAAAGTGTAAAAATAGAATTTTTTTAGACCTAAACCCTATTTAAACAATAGACTTCACCCAAAGGAGGCATGTATTGATTTTTAGGTTATCTTGGAAGGAAAAACTATTGTGAGAGATTTCTCCAATCTTTCTTCTTTTCTTTTGATTTTTTTATGATGAATTCTATTTTAGTTTATTTACCCATAGATATGAGTAGCTAATTTCTTTGTCTAAGGTCTTGATGGAACCTATTGGGGATGAACTTCTCGTTTATGTTAATGCAAATTTGCCATTTTTAATCTTTATTTATTCAACTATATTCTTGTTGTAGTTGATTGATAGGATCCTCAATTAGCTGGTCCTATTCAGTGTGCATAACTTGGAAAAGAATGCATATTTAGGTAGTTGTTGAATAACACCATTCCTAAAGTAATAAGAGGAAATTATATCTGCGGGTTTAAAGGCGGAATTAGGAATAACGAAGCCTTGGGTGTAATTTTAAATGAACTGTGTTAATTAAAGCTAGCTAGTGTATTTCGGGAGAGTGCAATAGTATATTACTGTGATTGCTTGGGAGAGAGTTACGGTAAGGTGAGTGTTCATGATTAATAAAATGAGTTGGTAAATTTGTATGAAGCATAAAGAGAAGGGATTCCATCAATATGGGAAGTCATTACCTTAGCTTGTCTCTCATATTTGTCTACAACCTTAGTTATTAGTTATAGCTTGTTATTTTTCTACATCTTTAGTTCATAAAGAAACCTCAAACAGTGATTCAAATGTCTTTGGAAGCTGGTTCTAAATAATTTAGTGGGTCTAAAGGTAGCAGTTGATAGGTTGACTCTCTATTGATTCGACTCTGAGCATAATACTCGGGTTTTACTTGCAGCGTCCGCGGAATCTTATTTAGAGGATATACTTGGGCGTGATCAATAATCACTATTTACATGTGTGTGTTATGTATGTGATTCACATATAATTGAGGATATGAAGGTTCCATAATAAAGGATATAACACAATCCCAATGTTCATCACACTACACTTCAATTGTCTATATTCCAACTAACGGTTAGGTAAAATATTATCTTCGTTTTTTATTTTTTTATGCTTTCACACAAACAAATTTTTTAGACGCATTCTTTTATCATCTCGCTCATTTTAATCATTTTTATAGTTTTAAGTATTATAAAAAAGATTTTTAGTATCAAGTTTAGATTTTTTTTTCTTTTATATTTAAATTTAATATTAACTTCAATAGATAGTCATAAATTCATAATAATATATATATCTTGCATGATTCAAATGGTTATATGAAACTCAGCATCAAGATACGAGCTAGCACGTGAGTTCCATAGAAAAAGGTCTTAACAAATAGAAATGCCATTAGTTTTAAGAAAAGTGAAGATTTTATTAAACCTGGCTAACTGGGAAATGTAAAATTCACACCCGACCAACATCCACACATATATAATATAGACTTTCTACATCAAAGATACAACGTCAAGGATCTCTCTGTCCTAGCACCGAAATTTCAGGCGGCAAATCTCTTGTTTTAAACCTGAAAAATAACCAAGTATGTCCAGGATATGTTTGTAAAATATGTGCAACAACGATTGCTATATAAAAATTGCCAAAAGTACTTACTTCTCTATATAAAAATTATCAAAAGTAGTTACTTCTCTAGTTCCTACTACTCGAGGAAAAATAATAGGCCGAGTTCAAGGTATTACCATGGCTTTCACTAATATTTTTGCGAATTATTTTTTTTTTATATCAGATAGAGAAAAATGAAATATGCAGAAAGTAAGATGTCAAATGAGAATATGCAAATGGTGATATCGATGGAAAGGTGGTGATCCTTATATGTCCTTTAGAAGTCATTTTTCTAGAATGATTTCAAATGTCGTGATCCATTCAAATGGGATAAGTGAGTAAAGGAAAAATAAAAATGCATATGCTTGAATGAAGGAAGGAAAACAGAACCTTTTAAAAAGGAAGATGATGCCTCCACTCCATAGAAATGGACTAAAGCTTTGAAGATGACAAATGATTATCAAAACCAAATATAAAAAACTTTTCAGTTTCCTTTTAAATATACATGATGCAGAAATTCGTCACCATTGTGATGAGGCATAGATTCTGTATATAATTGCCACAAGTTCTTCGATTTGGCCGTTGGGTTCTCTCATGCAAAGAAACGGTTATTTATTAATAGTAATGACTTTTGAAATTATTTTTCAAGAAACATGACTTTAGACTCCTACATAATTATTACAATTAAATTAAAATAAAAAGAATGAGTGGGAGAAACGTGAAAAAATGGAGAAAAAAGATAATTTGAAATCCTTGGTTAGGAGAGTGCCACATCACCGGGCAAAATCCCTCAATTATATATATATATATATATATATATATATATATATAGAATTAGAATTAGAATTAGAAGCACACGCAAACTCCATGTTATTACCACAATAGAGAGCTTCTATCGTCAAAATACTACTCCAAGGAGGACTGAATTCAACAAAATCCAGCCAGCTGTAACAACAGATTAAATTTAAGGAGTTGGATTGAAATTAAGAAAGAATGAGTCATGTAAAAATGCATATCACGGTGTTAGTTTAATCTAGAGCATCTATATTAACCCTTTTGTGTAGTTGGGCGTTTCCAAACGATTTTATTCCTTTATTTTTGAGGGGATATTTTCATATTTAATGACAATATTCAAAATTTGATTAAGTAGCATGGAAGGAGCTTGCCGATGAAACTAATATGCGTAGGCAAGATATTTTTTCCTTCTGCTGGGACTTCTTTGTGGAAATGGCGTCTTCCATAAGTTCAATATAAAAGGTGAAAGGGAAAATCGAAGAAGAATGGAAAAATTTTCTCTCCTTTTTATTCACAAAAATTATATCCTATATATACAAACTCATCTGCTATGTAATGACAAAATAGAAGAAGATTCCTAGACACTTGTCATATTCCTATTTGTTTACGGTGTAACAGAAAAACAATAAATATTCTTTCCTATGTGCTCATGTGAATGTTACGTGAGCTCCTATTTACAATATATACACATCAGCTATAGATTAAATCAGACGGTAGAAAAATGGAGCATCAAATCCTTCCACTCTTTCCATGTGTAAGGCCAGGATTTAATCTGAGTGGAAGAACTATCTAGATATCTAACATAGATATGTCCGAAGCTTTAGGTTATGTCTGAGAAAAGCTTAGTTTAGACTCTTCTTCTTCCTTCATTCTGTTGAGTGAATAAGCCATGGCCGCCATTGTTTTCTTCTTCTCTTCATCATTCCCCCTCAAGCTGGTGGGTAGAGACAAAACCCCCAGCTTGTTCAAGACATTGGTGTGAGAAATCTCGGATAAAGGTTTGGTAAATAGATTGGCGACTTGATCTTTGGAAGGAACGAAGGAAAGAGATATCAAACCAGCAAGAAATTGCTGTCTTACAAAATGACAATCCAACTCCACATGTATGGTCCGTTCATGGAAGACGGGATTTCGAGCAATATGAATGGCCGCTTGACTGTCAGAGTGCAAATGCACCGGCAAGGTTGGAGGAGCAGACAAATCAGCGAGAAGTCGAACAAGCCAAGTGATTTCAGCAGTGACACGGCGTATAGAACGATACTCAGATTCAGCGGATGACAAGGAAATGAAAATCTGCTTCTTTGATTTCCATGAAATAGGAGCACCACCAAGGGTAATGAAAAAGCCACTGATAAGTCGGCGAGAATCCTTACCGGCAGCCCAATCTGCGTCGCAAAAAGCAACAAGATCAAAAGAGGGAGTAGAGGAGAGTAGAATACCTTGGCCTGGGTCTGATCTAAGGTATTGAAGGACTCTAAGACCGGCAGAGAAGTGAGAAAGAGAGGGTCTTTGCATAAACTGGCTGAGACAAAGGACAGCAAAACAAATATCTGGGCGTGTGTGGGTAAGATAATTAATCTTGCCAACTAAATGCCGATAAATAGTGGGATCCTCCATGGGTGGTTCTGAATCAACATGCAATTTGGAATATGGATCAAGAGGAGAAGAAACAGAGCCCCTTTTGCAATCAAACTCAGCCAACAAATCCAAGGTAAATTTCCTCTGACTCACTATGTAACCTTGTGGTTCTTTTAGTATCTCCAACCCCAAAAAATAATGAATACTCCCTAAGTTCTTAACTTTGAATTCAGAATTCAAAAATTCAGTAATATGCTGTATTTCTAGATCATCATTTCCTGTAATAAGAATATCATCAACATATACTACAATAATAGAAACATGCTGATTCGTAGAGTATCTTTTGTAGCTAAGAGCCCCTGCCAACCGAGCATACCATTGCCTGGATGCTTGTTTTAAACCATAGAGAGACGTCCTCAATAGACACACCTGATTAGGGTGAGAGGGAGTAAGACCAGCTGGAAATTTCATGTATACCTCTTCCTGGAGGTCTCCATGCAGAAATACATTGTTGACATCTAATTGGGAGACCTCCCAACCCTTCTTTATAGCTACAGTTAGTAAACATCTGATGGTGGTCATTTTGACCACTGGACTGAAAGTCTCAAAATAATCCACTCCTTCTCTTTGAATATCCCCCCTTACCACCAACCTTGCTTTCAACCTTTCAAGAGATTCATCTGACTTGTGCTTGACTTATTAAACCCATTTGCAAGGCAAAGCCTTCTTTCCTGGGGGTAAAGACACCACATCCCAGGTGTGGTTGAGTTGAAGAGCTTTGATTTCAGCTTTCATAGCTCTTATCGATCCAGGATCCTTAGAAGCCTGAGAATAACAGGTAGGTTCAGAAACTAAGGAAATAGATTTGAAAACAGCCTGATTGGTAGGAGAAAGGGCTCCAAAAGAAAACATAGGGGATGAGAAACATGATGGAAACATGATGAGGTAAGATCAGATAAAACAATGGTATTACATACATAATCATCAAGATAGGTTGGTTTCTGGGAGATTCTCTCAGATTTTCTAAGTGGAGGAGGTGGAATGAGTATGTTAGTTTGTGGTGTATGACAAGTAGTAGGAGACATAGGAGAATGTGGAATGCTAGGTGCAAGATTAGGACTAGCAGGAGGATGGCTAGAGCTAGATGGGCTATGGCTATGACTAGAAGGGCTGTAATGAGAGGTCTGAGGAGAAAGGGAATTAGTAGAGTCTGCCTGATGTTCAGAGGGTGTGCTGGGAGATGGAAAATTCTAGGATGTAGGTTCAGTGGTGGTAGGACAATTAGGGAATAGTAGCAAATGGGAATATCATTTCATGGAACTTAACATCTCTTGAGGTAAAAATTTTCTTGGAATGCAAATCCATCAGTTTGTATCCTTTTGCTGTTGTGCATATCCTAGAAAGATACAAGTCTGGGCCCTGGGATCAAATTTGCTCCTGTGTTGTGATAGAGTAGATGCATAACATAGGCAACCAAAGGATTTGAGCTGTTGATATTGTGATCTCTTCTTGAACAAAATCTCATAGGGAGTTTTTCCATTTAGAACCCTGGAAGGAAACCTATTGATTAGGTGTGTAGCAGTTAAAACACATTCTCCCCAATACTGAATAGGAACTTGTGAATGGAAATACAAACTTCTAGCCACTTCCAAAAGGAGTCTATGCTTTCTTTCCATAACCCCATTCTGTTGGGGTGTTGCCACACATGAAGTCTCATGTAATATACCCTGAGACTGGAGGAAATCATATTGAAAAAATCCTTTACCCAGTTCCATTGCATTATCAGATCTGATTCTTTTTACCTTCTTCCTAAACTGTCTTTCTACCATGTTTAAGAAAGACTGTAAAACAGTGAAAGCATTGCTCTTTGAACTTAAAAGAAAAGTCCAAGTTCCCCTGCTAAAGTCATCAACTATTGTTAAAAAATATCTGTATCCATTGTAAGTACTATTTTTAAATGGTCCCCATACATCAATATGAATGAGATCAAATATCTCAAGAGTTCTAATTTGACTCAAGGGAAAAGGTAATCTACTTTGTCTAGCTTTTGGGCAGATATCACACACAGAATTAAAATTAGAAGGAAAATGAATGAACTGGAGATTTTTCATTACTGAAAATGGAAGATGTCCCAATCTAACATGCCATTTTAGTACATTGGAATCATCTGTATTGGAATTAGAAACAGAACAGGAAACATTACTAGGAACAACACTGGAATCACTTCCTTTTGGCATTAAAACATTGCTGCTTAAACTAGAAACTGAATCTAACTTAGTTGGGCTAGGATCCAGAAGGTACAATCCTCCCCTTAATTCACCAAAAGCTTGTCCCCTCCTCACTAAAGGGACCTGCATGATGCACCCACTAGAAGTCAGATTGAGAGAACAATGAAATTGGACATAGAATTTATGAACTGATAGCAAATTATACTTGAAGAAAGGGACATAAAGTACCCTTTCAAGAATCATATTAGATTGAATAGGAACTCTACCTATGTGTGTGACATATAATTGAAATGAATTAGGAAGGCTAATGTGTATGGGGACAGAAAGGGGATCTAAGGATAAAAAATAACTTGAATCAAAACACATGTGTTCAGAAGCCCCTGAATCAATTATCCAGGTTTTTGTGTTAAAAGCTGCCAAACAAGTTCCAGAGTATTTAAGAATGGTACCAGCTACTGCATTTGCATTAATTGTAGTTCCTGGACCAGTGGTATTTGCAAATTGAACCTGCTTGATAAGGTTCATTAATTCAGTCACCTGCTCCTTGCTGAAAAACTGAGTTTGAAGTGTTGATTCATTGCTTTGGGTGTTCCCATTCTCATTATCTTGTCCTTCAATTGTAGCATTGCCTTTACTTGTGTTGATTTAGTAAATTGGAAATCATCTGGAAATCCATTCAGCCTATAGCATTCTGTCCTGACATGCCCAGTCTTCATGCAGTGTGTGCGGCTCACATTAGGGTTAAACCTTGACTTTCTTCCCTTATTTTTCTGCTGTGTGCCCATGACCTTTTGTGTGCTATTCCATGTCCTTTGTTGTGATTGATTGTTGTTCCTTTGAGGTGACTTTCCTTAAACTCCTGCCGTGAATGAGGTAGCATTACCATTAAAGTGTGGTCTTGCATATATCTCCCTCTGATTCTCATCTTGAAGAAGAAGAGAATAGGCAAAATCTATTCCAGGTAGTGGGTTCATCATTAGGATGTTTCCTCTTTCTTGAGAATAGCAATCATTGAGTCCCATCAAAAATTGAATAATTCTTTGATCCTCTAAGAACTTAGTGACCTTTTTCTTTCTTTCACAAACACAGTCACAAGTACACACCAAATGGGAGCTGAGAGAATCAAGTTCATCCCAAAGTTTCTTTAGTGTGGTAAAATATCCTGCAATGCTGTTGTTACCCTCAACTAACATGGATATTTCTTTCTGCAGCTGGTACAGTTTGGCTCCATTGGTTTGGCCAAATCTGTGCTCAAGACTGTTCCATAGATCTCTTGCTGATTTGGAATAAATGACACTGTCACCTATTTCTTTGGATAAAGAATTCAGGAGCCAAGAGGTCACCATGAAGTTGCATCTGCTCCATTGTGGGAAATCTTGAGCATCAGCTTTTGGCTCCACACAGTCTCCATTTATGAAGCCTATTTTATTCTTTGCCGAAAGAGCTATGAGGATAGATCTTCTCCATCCTGCAAATCCTCTACCATCAAAAGGCGTGATCACAAGGCTCAAACCAGGTGCATCAGAGGAATGGAGGAAATAAGGGTGATTTACATCTTGTGGAGTGACTTGACTGGTTGACCCAGAGTTGACAGAAGCAGAAGAAGTAGGGGGAAGTTCTTCTCCTGCCATTGATGAAGATTAAAAGAAATCTGAGAGAGATATTTGGATCGAGCTAGCCTTGCCCTGATACCATGAAAGGGAAAATCGAAGAAGAATGGAAAAATTTTCTCTCTCCTTTTAATTCACAAAAATTATATCCTATATATACAAATTCATCTGCTATGTAATGACAAAATAGAAGAAGATTCCTAGACACTTGTCCTATTCCTATTTGTTTACAGTGTAACAGAAAAATAATAAATATTCTCTCCTATGTGCTCATGTGAATGTCACGTGAGCTCCTATATACAATATATACACATCAGCTATAGATTAAATCAGACGGTAGAAAAATGGAGCATCAAATCCTTCCACTCTTTCCACATGTAAGGCCAGGATTTAATCTGAGTGGAAGAACTATCTAGATATCTAACATAGATATGTCCGAAGCTTTAGGTTA